>JPKY01000033.1:175004-200874 GCA_000769265.1 Hapsidospora chrysogenum ATCC 11550
GGGGGGGGAGGGGGGAGACTTTCCGAGCCCTCTATTCCCACCGGATTCTGTTGCAGAGTCGGATGTTTCGGACTCTGGAAGGCCTTCCAGGCGGGAGTCTCTCCTACATATACAGACTCCAAATGAGCCGTAATACTGCTCCATCCATAATTGAAGTCTAGGAAAAGTAGTGGCGAGTACGAGTAAGAAATGTATGGTTCAAAGACTCAGACTTGCTGTACTGCCCCTGTGCCTCGTCCATCCACTCGAGATGAGAGTTTAGCTGTCACCGGGCGACTCAAGCCTGTGGAAAGCGGACGCCGTGGTATTCGGCACAATTTCGAGGAATATGTACGAGTATGCTATCCATTCCCCCACAACGGGAAGTGATGTTCGTTTATTAAAAGGTCACGAGGGGGGTCAGTCCGCAGCACCAAACACGCGACTCTCGCAAACAAACGCACAGGTAGTCGTTCTCCTTGCCTGCATCCCCGATCGGGGTCGTCTCGGCCACCACCCGGACGACTGTCGTCATCATGCAGAGTAGACCACATTCCATACTACCTAGACTAACCTCAATCTTCCATCTACACTCACGCGGGAACCGGAGAGGGGTGAGAAAATGCCATGCATGCACCGCCGTGTCGTGTTGCGTAGTATCAACACGACCCGGTCCATCGGCGCCTCCTCGGGGTCGGTCCAGGGGGGGGGGGGGGNGGGGGGGGGGGGGGGGGGGGTTGGGGTTGCTGGACAGCAACCACACAGGACCGGGACTATAATACAAGATCTTGAAATCTTGGCAGTGAATGGTCAGCAGAGTCCGCGGCCCTTTGGATCTGTAGGCCCATAGTAGTAGTCTCTCTGGCGGTGCCCACGAGTGCGTATGAGTACATGTATAAGCAGACGGCCGGACTCCGGAGGGTCGGAGGCGCAACGTAGCGTACATACAATAGCTGTGGCCGTGTCTGCAGACCTACGTAAGCCCAGAGTTCATTAATGTAATCGAATTCCCTTACTTTCCTTGGGCCTGATTCCATCGGGCGGGTTTGGCGCCCCGATGCCATGCAGGACAAATCCTCCGGGTCTTGCTTAGGTACATGTACCGATTGATAGCACTCACACCACATAAGCCCGGGAAGGAATAAGTGTAAAATATCATACACATGGGCTGGAGAAGATAGACGGGCGCTAAACACCAGTAATATAACCCCATAAATCAAACCTATGCGTGTGGAAGTATACCCAATTCGAGATCCGAACCAAACCTCCTCAACGCCCAGCGAAACACCAAACCCCCCCCCCCCCCCCCCCCCCCCCCCCCNCCCCCCCGGGGCTCCCCAAACAGCGGTAAGATCAGCCCGTCGTCAGTGCTCGTTACGTTGCAAAACACTGGCCGGACCTTCCTGTTCCTGACCATGGCGGCCCAGCCACACCCCGGGAGTAATGTGGGGTTGGGGGCCGGCCGGGAGGCCCCAGCATAGCATTGGCATGGCCCATTACGGCAGTTGGCGACAATTGGCCTAGCGGATCCCTGTCCATCGGTGTCCCACGAGGTGTCATCTGAGACATACCACGCGGCGATCTCAGATCCTGGCGCAGGGCGATTCTGAGCCCCCTTGTCTTCTCTCTGCTGCTGCTGCTGCTGTAGCTGTTGCTGTCGCTGTCGCTGTGCCTGTCGCTGGTGCGCTGCTCGTACATTGATATAGAGTGAACTGGTGTGTTTAAAGTGTCCAGTTTGTTCCTGTCAGGGCTCTTGCACGGAGCCCGCCCCTAGTGCCAAACAGATTGCGATCGACGACACACACGAGCCGTCAGCGTTCCGAAACAGGTACCCCCGGACCCCCAGCCAAGCCCGTTTCAGGACATGGAGTGTACTTTGATTCCCCCAAGAAAGGGCGTTGCAATGCCTTTATGACTGTATTTTCGTCTAATACCCTATCATGCCTACTCATGCATACCACCCAGGTCAGTCAAAGGCAGCATGTCGTTGCCGGGGGCGTGTACGGGACATGTATGAAAGATGCTAGCCCCCGCTCCCGAGTCGCGCCCGACGACGGGGGTGTGTGTTTTTCTCGTAGTCGGCTTCCTCTGGATGTGGATTAAGCATGGGCTGGAGGCCAAGCTTTGCCCAGACATCTGCATGGCGACGTCGGCCACGGAATACAATGGCATGGGATCTCGAAATGGCGTTGGACGGGGTCGTTGATGACCGGATCTGAGCATCGCCATGTCAGATTGGCAGCCGGAGAGACTTACACTGGTTGGACCGATGGGGACTTTAGTGGCGAACCGTTTGTCGGTCGCCGGGCAAAGATCAGACTTTCTCCAAGGAGAATCAGGTACAGTGCGCCCGTGATAGGCCAGCGCGTACAAGTCGTCTGTTACTAGCTCGCGAAGGCGTTACTCCAGGTTCGGCCGTCTCGGGGGATCGTCGAGGCGGCGGCGGCCGCGGGGACTGGGTCTGGTCCGTCCCCAGGTCCATCAGCAGAACAGCTGCAAACCAAGTGCGATCTCTCCTCTTCCGAGTCGCTCAGCTGGAATGGGGTTGACTAGGTAATGAGAAAAACGGCGCCAGATGATGCGCGCCGGCGTGATACACAACGCATAGAACATGCAGGTGGCGGCCGCAAGCCACTCCCGCCCAGGCACCATGCAATCTGTTGGCTGACCCCTTCGCAGCACAGGCACCCTACGAGTATGTACGGAGTACTCGTACACTTTTTTGTTTCTCCTCCCACACCAAATAAACTTCCCTGTGATGAATCGCTCGCTAGCCAATGGGGGGATCCAAGTGTTCCTAGATCCGGTGCGTCTACTAACACCACCTCCCTTCCTGGGTTGTGCGGGGCCCCCCACCCCGTGTGGTAGTAGCCTCCTCTCCTCCCAACCCGTGCCAGAGATGGGCCGAATAACCCTATCTTCCAGTTTACCCTGCTACGACCCTGTTCTTTCACAGCTGCGGCGGCGGCGGCGGCGGCGGCGGCGGCGACGCGGACAACGACCGGGTTGTCATGTGGGGAAACAGCGCTGCCGCTCCGTTTCATGTACGAGGCAGCCTCGCAGCAATGGCAGGCATGGACACCCCAGGGAGGCCAGCACCACATGCCTGATCGAGCTTGAGTCGAGTACCAAGCTTTTTCTCCCATCGAGGGGCATGGGGATTCTCTCCCATGCCTAAGCCGACCATCCCGTCCACGCCATGTTGGATGGACAATGTATGTATATAAATCTCCGTCCTCTCGGTCTCCCCCTTGGCCTCCCTCCTCCAACCCTTTCCGCGGTCCAACCTTCTCTCCTTAACCCGCTCTGTGTATCTGGCAGGCTCTGGAAGCTCGCATCCAGTCCATTCATTCTCTTGTCGTATGACCATATTCCTTCCTTTCCTTTAAACCAAACACAGTCAGAAAACAAGAAAAGAAAAAAAGCACCACAGTCATTATGCGCGCCTTTGGCTTCCTGGCCGCCCTCGTGGGCACGGCCGCCGCCGCTCCCTTCACCATGGATCTGAGCCCCAGCAGCAGCATCATCCGCCGCGGCCCCACGAACCCTAACAACCAGTACACCCGGCTGGACATGAGCAAGCCCGAGAAGGTGAAGGTCCGCGAAAAGGACCTCATCAAGGGTGTCTACCACTCCGACAAGACCCTCTCCATGGCCAAGACCCAGATCAAGGCCCCCGTCGAGCAGACCATCAAGCTCAAGCTCGTCAACAACATCGGCGGCGAGAACCTCAACTGCTACATCAGCGGTGCCGACTCCGAAGGCAAGGTCTTCTTCCTCGGCGAGCAGGCCGACCTCATCTACCCCACCTCCGGCGGCTCCGCCGAGCCTGTCCCCGTTGAGGGGCCCATCGCCATCAAGATGCCCCCCCAGGGCGAGACCTTCGAGATCACCGTCCCAATCGCTTTCTCCTCCGGCCGCATCTACTTCGCCCAGGGCGAGCTCGACTTCTTCATGGTCGCCATCGACGGCGGCGACGGCCTCGTCCAGCCCTCCATCAGCAACCTGGAGGACCCGAGCCGCAACATCAACTGGGGCTTCGTCGAGATGACCTTGACCGAGGAAGGCGAGATCTGGGCCAACATTTCCTACGTCGACTTTGTCGGCCTCATCATGTCCATGACCCTCAACAACAAGGACAACACCACCCAGGAGGTCATCGGTCTGCCGTCCGATGCCGTCAACACTGTCTGCGAGGCCCTCAAGGCTCAGGGTGACGCTGACGGCAAGCCATGGGGCGGCATGTGCATCGCGACCGAGGACGGCACCCCCATCCGCGTCCTGTCTCCCGAGGACTTCGCCGAGGTCTCCGACGATGGCTTCGGCGACTACTGGAACCAGTACATCGACGAGGTCTGGGCCAAGTACAGCAGCGAGCCCCTGACCATCAACACCCAGGCCGATCCCGGCGAGGTCAAGTGCCAGGTCGAGGGTGACGAGCTCAAGTGCGAAGGTGACAACCGTGGCTACCCCAAGCCCGACATCATTGACATCTGGGGCTGCAACTCCGGCCCCTTCAGCGTCCTCGAGGGTGACAACGAAGTCCACGTGGCTGTCGTCCCCCGCCTGTGTGCCGCCTTCAACCGTTCCACCTTCACCGTCGACGGTGGCAACTACCAGCCCGGCCCCGGCCCCGACATGTACTACACTGTCGACCCGACCAACCACTACAGCCGCATCATCCACGAGAACGAGGTTGACGGCCGCGGCTATGCCTTCCCCTACGACGACGTCAACCCCGATGGCAACGAGGACGCCGCAGGTCTCGTCGCGTCCCGCAACCACGAGGAGCTCATCTTCTACGTCGGCGGTGCCCAGTAAACCTGGGTCAACATCCGACGCGTGGAGAGGGGGCGGTGGGTGAGGTGGTGTGCTTTTCAAATGTATATATCTTCAAGTGCACATAATGCAGCATCATGGATAAAGGGGAGAGGGATGGCGGACATGGGTTAACGCATTGCGGAGGTATCCGGGATACCTCTTATGATTTCCGGATACCATTTTTGAGGAGGGAACGTGCTCATCTGAAGACACTTGTCATTCAGTATATGCATTAAGGAAGTGTAACTGCTTCTGATGAAATTCACAACACTCTCGTTAACTCCCTTTGACTTTGGCTCTCTCACTCACTCGATCTCGGCTGCTGTTGACAAAGCTAACTTGTAAGCACGACTCGCGTGCGAGGCTCGGGGGCGGACAGTGACACTCCGACCGGAAATAATTTCTGCGTGAGGGACTTTGTTAAGGGGTAGTGGCCAATGCTCCATTGAATAGCCTTGTTCTGGCCATGAGCCGAGAGTGAAATCTCGCTCGCGATGCGCTCGGTACTCGGAGTACCCAGCCAAGGCCTCGACCACAACCCTGACTCCTCTTGGCACCTGATCAGGAGAGCCAACTGGGCAGTCTCAACTTCCTCTAAACAGGAGTGTCAATCTTGAGACGAGTAGTGCCAATACTTCAATAATCCCTTCGGTGTATCGCATCCCGGAGTAGCCGACCCAGGCGGAGGCCAAGTTGTAATGCGCAAAATGGGCAAGGCGGAGGAGAAGGAGGCCCAATGAGGACAGGCAGCGATATTTAATGAGTTGTCGCCGATCCGTCTTGCTCAATTGAGCAGCAACCAACGACTTGACCGGTCAATCACGTTGGAGATCCGGCCGCTCAGCGCCCACGGTGGCGAGTATCTGGTGCGTCCTACCGCTTTTCGATGGAAAAGTCGTCGAGGCTCGCGCCAAGCCGAGAATCGTGGTTGTGCCCAAGGTCTCGTTGTCTCAGCGAGAACGATGACTAATACTTAGTTATCGAGCAAAATACGATAATAACAAATGTTAGCAAATCAAATGTTTGGCTCATGTTCCTGATGATCCGTTCAGTGAAGTTGGTGGGAGAACCGCGCCATCAGTCCCTTGCACTGAGCCTTCTCCTCGCCCATACGGCTCTCTCGAGGAGATAGGATATCGACGATGCGCTCAAAGGTCGCCCGCTGCGCAAATCTTCAGTCGGTGTTAGTCTTGGCCGGTCGTTAAAGCAAGTCGAAAAGTCGCCGCTAACACTTCGGTAGTCGCACCAACCATCCACAGCAGATCCCGGCCGTGACGCGCATCTCGGCTCTCCTGTCGCGACGCCAGCCGGTGTCGTCCAGCTCCCGCCTTGTATTTTCAACAGGATACCTTAGAAGTGACCGACGCGCCCAGGTACCGAGACTGCAGATCAGGAAGCAGACATCATCCTTCTCCAGCATGGCGTCACTTGAATCGATCCTCACGCCTGCCCTGCTGTCGGAGATACGCGACTTCTGGTTCGGCCACATTGACGGCGATGATGCCCTCATTCTACCGGACCAGAAGCATCTCCAGCCGTGGTTCGCCGGCGGTGACGAGTTTGACAAGCTCTGCACGTAAGGTTGACCGGTTGACCCCCTCCCACAGCCTTGAACCAGCCCGAGCATCCAGCTGACCCACCTTGTCCGTCCCGTCCAGACAGCGCTTCATTCCCACACTGCAGGCCATCCGGGGATCCGGCGTCACGACAGGCGAGCAGATAATCGACGCGGCCAAGCCGCAAGGCCCACTCGACTGGCTGAGCCTGGTGCTGCTGCTGGACCAATTGCCACGTAACTGCTACCGCGGCGACGAGGCCGCAGTGGCCTTCAATGTCTTCGACCCGCTAGCCAGGGACGTGGCAGAAGCTGCGATGGAACGCGGCATCCCGGACGAGGACCCGCAGATCCGATGGTTCCTGTGCCGCCGGATGTGGTTCTACCTGCCGCTGATGCACTCAGAGGACCTGGCCCTGCACGAGCGTGCAACGGCCGCGTACGCGCGACTCGTCGCGGACACGGAGGCGCTGGTGGCGCCCTCGGAGTCAGGCCAGCAGCAGGATGGAGCCGACGAGTTCCGGGGACAAGCGGCCCGCGTGGTGGCGGACCAGAAGGAGAGGGCCGTGAACATGGCGCTGTATCAGGCCGAATTCGAGAGGAAGCACCTCGAGATCATCCAACGATTCGGGCGGTACCCACACCGCAACAAGGCGCTCGGTCGGGAGCCCACGGCGGAGGAGCTCGAGTATCTGGCCAATGGCGGGGAGACGTTTTCGTCCAACGGCAAGAAGAACTGAGGGCGGGCTGATGGTGGATGAAGGAATCAACACAAGTTTAAGGTCAGATGATGGACCAAAGGTTGGGAACACACGAGTTCGCAGTGACATCACGTTGTCGACATGCGTATTCACCGTCCAGGTCGCACCTTCCACGGCGCACATGGACATGGCCTCACTCGTACCTCCTACTAGGTAGTACGGACAACTAAGTATCAGATAGTACCAGTTGACTTCAGGTGGTACCTATTACCTACTTGGTAGTAAGGTACTACAGGTAGTAGGTAGTACTATTAATACTAGGTACTTACCTTAGGCACGCACTCACCTTCCAAGTGATACGCAAAATAATTTCCACGTAGCCAAAGCATAGCATCACCTCATTCTTCTCCCACCCTTGGCCGGCCGGCGCTGAAATAGTGTCCCGTCGGCCGCGTATTCATCCCCGCAGGTGGTGCGCATTGGCCAGCAAAAAACCCTTTTCCCGAGATCAGATCATTTCCCCTGCATCCCCGCTACTACGCTGCGAGGCAGGCGGCCGCCCCAAAACAGACGCAGGCTCCTGCGACTGGGCACGTACGTACTGTCTGTAACATACCTTGATGTACCATTAATAAGTACTAACCTAGTACTACTATAGTATTCCCCATATTAGCCACCAAGACCGCGTCGCACTTTCGCGTCGCCTCCCCGCGATTCTCCTCCTCTACGTAATCCTCTGTCTGTCCTCCAAAACTTCATTCGTCTAGTCCCCAGCCTAGCAGCAGCATCGCCCACCATGGTCAGCACTCGCTCCTCCTCCCGTCCCGAGACGCCGCCTGTGGCCACACCACAACCGCCGCCCACCGCCTCGCGAAGCACCAACAAGGGCGCCAGGGGTGATGCATGGCACTACACGCCCTCTCGCTTCACCCTCCTCTGGCTGGCCATCTCGTTGCCCCTCGTCATCTGGGACACCATCTACATCCTCGGCCGCCCGCATACCATGGAGGGCGGTTGGCTTCACTGGCCCTTGTTTGTTCCCTACGAGCTCTACGGCGAGATCGACCACGTCTACGGCTGGAAGGCCTTCAACGCCCACAGCGGTTTCTCCGCAGCTCAGGGATTGCTCAATGCCGTCGAGACCGCCATGTACCTTGTCTTCCTGCGCACCGCGTACAGCCAGGGCTGGACCGTCGCCGGGCGCGAGGGTGCCAAAGCCCTGACCATCGGTTTCAGTGCCGCAGTCATGACGCTGAGCAAGACCGCCCTATATTGTGAGCCACTGCCTATCATGATTCCTTCTGCTTATTTATTTTTGCTCGCCGCTCTGTGCTGAGGTTAGAGGTGAACCCTTGCGCTGACAATGCTGCCTCCGGGTACAGGGGCCAACGAGTACTACGGCGGCTTCGACAACATCGGCCACAACACTCCGGTCGACCTCTTCTTCCTCTGGATCATCCCCAAGTAAGTGACATCCCTCGCATATTCTCATTGCCGACCGGGATTTCTAACCTTCTTTCGAAAGCGGCGCTTGGCTCGTTGGTTCCACCGGGATGATCTTGGACATGGGCAGCAGCATCATTGGTGGTCTGACCTTCGCTTCGGCTGGTCGGAGTAAGACTGAATAGATTCGCCGTTATGAGTGATGAACACGACTCGGCACGGGAAACGAGCAACGACGCGATTGACAAGATCTCACTGCAAGGACGGAGCTAATAGATTGATATCCCTTCATTCGCCAAATGACATATACATACACATACGCATTGGGGGAATAATACGCGACAGTCTAGGGGTAGTAGTAATGAGCTGCAGTCCGACAGTAGTAATCGAAGTACATCCACCAAGGCCATGTATTGGATGGACGTTTCAAAGCAAACAACTAGAGAAAGGAGAATGAGGGTATCACATAAACGATAGGAAATATCCGCCAGGATGTGGTATCGGTCAAGCCGCAGAGAGGCCAAAGCAGCAAAAGAATAACAGGAAGAAAAAAAGAAAAAGAAAGGAGAAAAAAAGTGCAAAGGGAAGAAATCGAAGGGCTCATCGAGCACCATCCCTCAAACCCTTCACCCCTCCTCACCTTCACCCCTCATCTCACCTCCGTCAGTCCTCCCAGGTCCGCGTACTGCTCCCACCCGTGCTTCGCATCGCACTCGCCGCCGGCGCCTCTGCCATCCATAAAGGCCTGCATCGACGCCCAGTCGTCCTCGACGACGAGGTGCGGCTGCAGGCTGGTTCGGTGTCGGGGGTCGCCAGCAGAGGTATGCGTGTTGTCCCCGCCAAAGAAGCTCTGCTGCTGCTCCTCCATAAGCTGCTCGTAGACGTCCGAGTAGTTATGCCCGGCCGTGGCGGCGCCGGCCGTGGCGGCGGCGGCCGTCTTACTTGCGCCGCCGCTGGTTATGCTGCCGCTCCTGCTGCTGGGAAGGATCGAGTTCCGCCCATTTGTCGAGTTGCTCCTCGAGAGGCTGAAGAGGGCCGAGACAGTGTCGCGCCTCTGCGATCGCGCCATCTTACCCTCCGACGGTTGCAGCATGGCGTCTGACAGCGGCGTTATCGGCGCCGTCACCGTTGTCGGCGTCACGACAGTCGATTCCAACGTCTCGCCGCTGTCCACGCTACCCGGTGATGACGATGCCTGAAAGCTGGACCCGGAATTCGAGACAGCAGCTGAGTTGTTTCTCTCTGCCCATGGTGCTGCCTCCGCTGTCTGCGTCCCGGCTGCGATGCTGACATAGTTCAAGCCGTTGCCGTAGCCTTGGACGACAATCTCGTGATGGAGCGGCCTTGACAGAGGCGTTGCCTCCTGTGCTGGAGATATCGGCCTTGGCTTAAATTTCCTCATGGACCGGCGGATGGTCCCGTTACGGCTCAGGCTACGCGCGACTGAGTTGGACCGCGTGGGAACTGTTGACGATGCTGCCGATACCCTTCCTAAGGCACTGGAGCACCCAGTGTTGTCGACAGGCGCGATTGACTCGGCGCGCTTTAATGCAAAGTAGTCAATGTCGGGCTTGATCTCAATCTTTTCCGAGCCGCCGGACGAGCCCGCGGAGTCCGCCCAGTGGATGGACGGCGATGACTGTACGGCGAGATCCGTCCGTCGCTTCATCAGGTCAACCATGTCCTCTGCGGCTTCCGACCATGACGGCAGGTTCTTCGTAGAAATGGCCACATGGTAGGGAGCCTCTCCCGCATCGAAGACCTCCGAAGGGATACCGGTCACGCTCCGGAGAACCTGGTACGTAGCGTATACCAGGATCCACCGCACCTTGCGAGCGTCCACCAGCGAGACCTTCTCCTGCTTGTCAGCCTTGCTCGTTCCGAGGACCAGATCCTCCTCGAATTTTCGGTATGCCTTGACCAGGTCGTTGTGGAAGATACTCTCCCTCCAGTTTGATGCTTTGATGAGCGCCGTGTGGGCGAGCAGCTTCTGATCGGGCCGCAGGTTGTCGATACGGGCCCGCCACGGCATCCACCGAGATGGGTTCTTTTGGTCGAACTGGGGCAGTAGAGGGAGCGGGTTGTCCAGTGCTTCGTAGCCATGCTTAGCGTCAAACACCTGCACGAGCTGTAAGGTGCAGATGCCTCCACTCGCCACGGCTGGCATGCCCTCGGTAGCCGAGTACGTGTCGTCCACTAGGAGCTTATACAAAGCTTCGAGCTCGTCCCGCATCACACTGCAGATGCTGGGAGAGAACTCCCGCGGCGGGTAGTAGCCGAAGCGAGTCGTGTAGTACGACAGCAGGAAGCTTCGGAACCTCTCCAGGTGGGCTCTTGCTCCGGATGGGATGCCGAGATGCGACTCGGAGAGTTCGTTGTCGAGGAAGCTGGTGAGCATGTCGGTTGCTGCATCAAGGCGGGAGTCCAGGTCGTTCTTTGCCCGGCGTATCGCCTTCTTCGTTTCAATGCTCAATTGCTAGATCCATTAGCACTGAGCTCGCTTCTGGTGGAATATCGGCCGGGCATACCTGGTATTCGGAGGTTGTGCAGACCTGATCGTTCATGCCGACGCAATGCGCAAGCGCCCGAATGTAGAGATCCTTCATCTGAAAGGTCTCTGCCAGTTGCACCATGGCCACCGCGTTGATGGGTTGGTTCACCACGTCAACGTAGCCCTCCTCATCCATATAATCCATCAGGTCCGCCACATGATCCTTGACATCGGCTCGGAACTCGTACATGCTATACATGAGCCCGACGAGCGCATGGCCGAGATGCTCTCCCACGAGGGATCGTCGGAGCACCCAGGCAAAGAAATTCCTCGTAGCAACATGGTAAACAAATGCCTGGTCCTTGTTCGCCAGCGAGGGCGCAGGGATGTAGAGCTCGACAATTTGCTTCGGATCGGTGCCCCATTTCTCCAGTTGTCTCAGTGTTCTCGGAGCCGGACCGTCGGTGACGAGGAAGCGCTCGATCAAGGGGAAGCACTTGCGGGCTAGGAGCTCCTTGAAGGGGATCTTGAATGAAGGTCCGCGCCTCGACTGGCCCTTGCCGTAGAGGTGGATGTGACAGTTTCCGTTGCGGAGCCATAGCTCTGGGTCCTGTGTCGTGTCAGGTCACTTGCGCAGGTAGCATCAAGATCATGCCGCGCGCTCATCAGGACTCACTTTCCGCAGCCCATCCCAGGGGCTGGACGTCCTTGCAGCCCCATCCCATCTCTTGACAGGGCCCGATTTGGAACAAACGGCGTATACAAATGTGCCCAAGTTCCTATCTCCCGAGCCGGGCCACGGACTGGCCATCGTTTATCCGAAGTGATATGTTCGGAGTTTTCGAAAGGAAGAGGACCGTGAGAAACGACGAGAGAGCAGCGACTGCAAGCGCCGGCGTATTCATGTACTCTCCCGCACAAGTGTGGGTAGCCGGCAGCTTTGGGGGATCCCAAGCTTCCGTACACAGGAGAACTCTGAACACGACGGGTCAGCTCCGAATGTTGGCTCTCCGTGTAACCTAGGTGGCTGTCTGCATTAATTGATGTCCCGGAAAGTTCTGTGTAGCGGTCCTAATAAGACTCCACTGGCGTCTGCGAGAACGTCATCTTCAATGAGGAGCTATACGATCGAGCTGCGCGAATGTTTGGTCGTTTGTTATGTACCGTATCGTAACTCGCGCGATATGATCGCAAACGGAGGACGAAGAAAGGACAAGGGCGAAGTGGACTTATGTTTTCAAATGGAGATGAGTATCAACTTCTCTCTCCTTGAGCTTGTTAGCGGCAGAAGAGTTTTGTGGAGGTCAGGATCTGTTCATGCAAGTCTCATGATAGCTTCACGCCATGTCTTGGCGCGGTATCCCCGCGATAGCGCAAATGAACCCATGTTTGGTATTGAGAGACAGGACCAACAACGTGGACAAGCGGAACTGGCCCGTCGGAAGAACAAACTCCAGTGATCTGATGTTGCTTTTCCACCGGGTCCACCAGAATTGCGATGCTGATCGGGTCCCAGATTCCCTCAAGACGTCATGTTTGAGGGGGCGTTGTTGGGATGGAATCGCGGATCCTGGCATTTTAAGATGAAGCCCTCAGGGATGAGCCAACGCTAGGTATTTATTATCCGCCTCAAAGGCCGAGATGCCAGTCAGAGGTGCCAGCGCGACAGCCCCCAGGCGACCACTGTTCGATCTGGTCAATCTGCATCTGGACGGGGTACAGCAATATTATGAGTGAGATCAGTGAGATCAGCGAGATGTGATAGCGGCGGCGATCAAGTCCACCCTGCAGACAATGGACATGACCGACAAGCACCAATACGCCCACTGGCCGCCCCAGTTTCTTCTTGCCATGCGGCGAAGATAATGGGACTCGTGCGAATATGCCGTGCTTAAGCCACAGTGCGGCGTTCAAGAACACGTTGGGCGCATTGTCCGAACGTTGGCTGCAACAATTTCAACTCCCGTCACCCGTAACCGGTCACCCCCATCCGCATCTTCCGAGATTGACGAGATCTGCCGATGAGATGTCGGTGCGCAGATGGCGGCCAAAATCTGGGAAATTGCGATACAACCTTAAGAATAAGCAACGATGAGCTTGTCGTGGACGCACACGCGTTATTAACATTCGAGTTACCTGTTCGCAGGCGCCCGTCCAGTGTCGCCCGATTGATATCGTCAGTTTGAGCCATGGTCAATTGCCCTACTACAAGATGACGCGCCGTCGCGGATCATGTAGCGATCGTGAATTCGACGGACCCATCCGCTGGCAAACGGTGTCAACATTTCCTTTGTGACAGGACGCGTGGACGTTGCAGCATGGCGAGGCCTGCGAGTGGCTCCAGGATCTGGCCTCACCGACAAGTACGGCACCGCGTATGCTCGCGAATCCCTCGCATCCCAGCGTCGAGACATACATACGCGCGTGCTCGAAACCGTGAGACAGCGTGGTTCGCTCCGGCACGGGTAGGCGAAGAATCGGTCAATGCCAGTATGACTTGTAAGCCAGATGCGCTGACCTCGCAGGCAAGACCAGGTTTCGGATCGCGTACAATAATATGCCGTGCATCGGCATCGAGGATTTGCCCATTTTATTCGCAAAGGTTCTTCCAGAACCGGCTGCAAACTGGCCTGCTGTCTCACCGGCTGTCATCGTTCAGAGGCTAAGATCCTATGGCCAGTGTGTTCACGGGGCATGGTTTCGTAGAGAAGGGGTTTGCGACCGACATGAGCCGTTGGGCCATGCCGTACCAAGTAGGAGGAGCATCGTCGCGCCGCGGATGGAACATTGAGCCTTGAACCAAATGGTCGGCATGTCGTCATCTGTATTCACGCTCGCCTCTCTTCAAAAGTCGTTCCGCAATGGAGGTTCGCGGTCCAAGGTGGGGAGTTGCAGTTATTTCAATTGCAGGTAACGCTTTTGGTGATGCTCCCTCTGAGCTTCCATGTGCAATCTCGCGGGCGATGATGACTAAGCATGGACCCCACCACGGTGAACAAAGGCTCACCGACACCGACCGAGCTCAGCATTTCGAACCCGAGCTTGGACAAAGGCCAGCTCCTCCGGACGAGGCTTGCCCGGTCGGAGATGCTGTGTCACTATGGCGCTCTCGACTCCCTACACGTACATACAATGTCCCTGCTCCGACCAGTCGTCCCTCGGCAACGACGGTCAGTCGCACGACCAGGACGCCATTGACGACGACAACGAGCGTACCTTTGACCCACGCGCCCCGCGATCCAACTACAGCCTCTACCCCCTCGAGTACCTACTCTACTGCGAAGACTGCCAGCAGATCCGGTGTCCGAGATGTGTCAGCGAGGAGATTGTCACGTACTACTGCCCGAACTGCTTGTTTGAGGTGCCCAGCAGCAACCTCCGGAGCGAAGGAAACCGGTACGAAAGTTCCAAACACGACTGGGCCCCCTCCTCTTCCAAACCATATCTAACAAACAAAAAAAAAACCCACAGGTGTACCCGGAGCTGCTACCAGTGTCCCGTCTGCACGGGCCCGGTCCAGGTTGGCGAGATCGCGACCGACTCCGAGTCGAACCTCCTCACCGCCGAGAATGCCCCCTCAACTCAGCATGGGCCCTACGCACTCTTCTGCCAGTACTGCAACTGGTCCTCCAGCGAGATCGGTCTCGAGTTCGATCGTCCGAGCGGCATCCCCTCCCAATTGGCAAAGCTGAAGAATGGTGGCGAGCCCAGGATAACGGCCAGGGACGTCAAGGAGAGGCGCAAGGAGAACCCTGATATGCCCCCCGTACCGGACGAACTCGTCGATACGGAGCTCCAGTTCAGCAGCCTCAAGTCGTTCTACCAATCCCAGCTCTCAGGGGCAAGTAGCGCGATAGGAGGGCTGCCATTGGGCGAAGGCATGGGATTCTCATCGCCCGCAGCCTTGTCCCGCATCATGTCGCTATACACCACGGGACGTGGCCAGCAGGGAAAGATGCAGCAGGGTCCGCCAGACGTCATGCGGGAAGCCCTAACAACCGACGACGGGCTCAAGCTCGCGCAGCTGGACGAGGCCGCCGCCGTCAAGAAGCTGCTCAGCGGCGGCTGGGAGGAGACCGTCTCCAAGGAGCAACGCCTCGCACAGCTGGAACCTCCGCGATTCCAGGACCAGCTGCGGCCTACGCAGTGCGTGCTCCGAACCAAGCGATCTAAACGCTGTACTGTCTGCAGGCACATCATCTCTAAGCCGGAGAACAAGGTGGCATCCACGCGGTTCAAGATCCGTCTCGTCGCCAAGTCATACATACCTAGAATCACCATCCAACCACTTCGACCTACCGCTGGAGTTGTGCCGGTCGGCGCTCGTCCAGAACACCCTCAGGAAGCGCCCCTTAAGCCGCTCCAGCCGTACCAGTACATTCTCAAATTCAGGAACCCGCTCTTTGAGAACATCAAGGTCACGCTGGCCACGCCCAACAACACCCCCGGAAGATTCTCGAGCAAGGTCACTCTGCTGTGTCCGCAGTTCGAGGTGGACGCCAACACGGACATGTGGGACGACGCTCTCCGTGACGACGGGCGGGAGAAGAAGCGGCTGGGCGAGGAGACTAGCGGGCAGGCGGAGGCAGGCAAGATTTACGAACGGGGACGGAACTGGGTGAGCATCATCCTGGAAGTGATACCGCCGTTCCTGCGTGTCGAGAACCTGCCGTCCAAAACACCGTCAGGAGAGGAGATGTATAGGGGTCCGCTGAGGGAGGATGAGGATATCCTGGAGATACCCATGTTTGTGCGCATGGAGTGGGAGGCTGAGGCACACCACGACATGGGCATGGGAAGCGCAGCCGGAAGGGACAAGGAAGTGAGCGAGAAGCGGGAACTGGCATACTGGTGTGTTCTCGGGGTAGGACGCATAAGTCACGGGTAGCAAGCTGGGGCCTGCATATGGATCTACGAGTTGGAGATACCCCCCAAAAGACGCGAATGCAAATGTTGTGGGTAGGAGGAGACAAAGTTGGAGTGATTTATGCCAGATCATGCGGCAGCCTGTATCATTACCAAGCTACCTTGAAAGACGCCAAGCCCTTTTTTATGAACAACCGTTGATGCTAAAATCACTCCCAGTGAATATCCCCACGCCGACCCTCATGACAAGAAACCCCCCCGCATTTTTAGAAGTCGGCAGCCTGGCTCTGAGGGAACTCAAAGTTGACGTTGCGGCCCGTCAGGCGGCGGTAGACCTCGGAGTAGGTGTCGAGGCGGTAGTCGACGCCACCGCGCTCCTTCTCGTCGAGGATGACCTTGAGGATCTTGGAGCCGTCCTCCTTGGTGCGGACGCGCTTGCCGACGATCTCGACGGGGTAGGTGAGATCGGAGAGGATGGCGTCGTGGACGGCGGTCAGAGTGCGCGAGCGGGGGCGCTTCTGCTTCTGGGTGTTGCGGCTGCGGGCGGAGCGCTTGGGGCGGGGGAGGATACGGCGCGAGGCGAGGATCAGGACATGGCGGTCGGAGAACTTCTTCTCGAGCTCACGGGTCAAGCTGTTGGGAGGGGGGGGAGGTAATTGTCAGTGGACGCTCAGTAGCGACATTTGTCAAGAAAGAGAACCTACCGCTGCTGGACACGGTGGAAGCCGGTCAGGGAAGGGACGGGGACAAAGATGACAATAGCCTTCTTGCCGTGGCCGACTTCGATCTAATTCAAGACCCAAAGTCAGCATGCGAGCTCCAGGACATAGCCTTGGACCGCTTCCCGTCCTGTTCCTCGCAAGTCAATTTCTACGCCGGCATAACGGGCGCCGCTTCCCCTCTTCCCTTCCAACTTCTCATCCCAAATTCAGGGCGAACCGCTGGTGGGTCTGTGGAAACACACAACGCATCGCACAACTGGGGCGTAGCGTGTGGGAAGGGGGGAAAGGACGCGGGTCTCGCGAGCCATTGTAACGTGGAGCTTTTGGGAACAGGATCTCGAAGAGGAGAAACGTGTGTTTTTCTTTTTCCTTGGGAGGTCCATCGGCTTGGGACGGTGTTAAGGTCTTCTCACCTCGCGGGCAGAGACGAACTGCAGAGGGCGCAGGGCGACCTTGAGGTCGGCAGTGTTGGTCTCGAGGTCGAACAGAGCCTGAGCAATGTTCTGCTCAAGCTCGGAGGGGTTCTGCCGCGAAGGGCTGTTGGGGGCGATCTTGTTCACGGCCTGGGCGCTCATCTTGACTGGCAGTTGGCGGTTTCGGCGTTGTCGATGTGGGATGAGGATGGTCGCGATGGCCAGCACCAGAAGTTTTTCGACGGGCAATTGGTAGGTAGGCGTGTCGAGGGTATTGGGGTTTTCGTGCCCTGATGGTGTGGGTCTGTGGGAAGTTCTGCCTCAGGCTTCGATTTGGACCACACCGGTCACAAAACCACCTCAGTCGGCAGAAGGCCGCTTAAATCCTGACATCGCTGTGCACCGCCACATTTGCTGCCGACGAGCCACATCGCAGTCTGCCACCGTCGCTTTGGATTATGAACACCCACATCACCGCAAAGCCCCTTCTGCCTACGGTCACACTTCTTCCTCCAGGAGTTAACGCACCATTGCCTACCTTTGTAACTGGACCTTCTTGAGAGCGGAGAAACGTGAAGCAAATCGAGCGAGCCATCGACTTCACCATTGATCGCTACTGGAGGACCAAATCTGTTGTGAAAGAAGGGGTATTCAGAGCTCAGCGAGAAGAAGCCTGAAGCCAGCGTATTCCCTGCCGACAATTGCTGTTATCTTGAGTGTCCCCGGGTCGCCAATGATATTATGCCACGATATATCTTCATAATTGGACGGCCAGAGATACCGACGGACGGTCGATGTCTGCCGTAACCAGAGGAGTGGTAGCTTCAGGGTTGGGATGCAGGCATTGGTGCTCAAAGAGAGTATGACTGGAAGTATCGTCAAAACTTCCATACAATAACTCTGGTCTCCCAGTCCTGGTTCCTCGTGACCTTATTCATAACGCTTCCAACCCCGACTCTTGCAACTTCTTGATACCCCTGCCGGGTCATGTCGCGTTGCAGAGCGAACAATGCTCTCTTCCCACATAGGTTTAGGGTAGGTAGGGACTACTACTAGTAGTACCTTGTTGCATGAGACGCAGCTGCCCGCCCTGCCAACTACGCCGATCCCGAGTGTCAGAAATGGCGGGGTCGGGGTACCGGACTTGCTGGTGCGCCACCCCTTCTGCCCCGGGATAGCCTGCGCTGCTAGAAGCTCCGAGTCGTTAGCTTGCCCATAACACCTCGGGGAAATTCGAGGCAAACGGACACGATGCAGTCTGGAATCTCAGGTACGGAATCGCAAGCGGCAATTGTAGGTTATGCGACGGCGCTAACATGGCCTACCGACGGTAGCTTCCCAGGAGCTCCAAGCTCAGTTCACCTCGCTGCTCGAGACGCCGTCGACCTTCGGCCTCCTCGTCACCATCGACAAGGAATCCCTCGTGCCATCGGCCACCCTCCCATCAACCGGATCCTCCTTCAGCGACAACCTCTCCAGCCTACAGTCCCACCTCAAGCCCGACGCCGCCCTATACGCCATCCTCCGCCGCTTCGACGATGCCCCGCAGTTCCTCGCCGTGTCCTACGTCCCCGACGAGGCGCCCGTCCGCCAGAAGATGCTCTTTGCCTCGACGCGCCTGACGCTCGTGCGCGAGCTCGGCACCGAGCACTTCCGCGAGACCATCTTCGCCACGACGGCCGACGAGCTGAGCGCCGCGGGATTCCGGAAGCATGATGCGCACACGAAGCTCGAAGCTCCGCTGACGGAGGAGGAGCAGACCCTCGGCGAGGTCAGGCGTGCGGAGCAGGAGGCCGGGGCTGGTACGGGGACGAGGGAGATCCATCTTAGCAAGAATCTGAACATGCCGGTGGAGGCGGATGCGATTGCGGCGCTGAAGGAGATTGGCGAGGAGAATGGGCGGGTCGTCGTCATGCTGGTATGCACTGACATATTGACCGAAGCGTCGGGATTGTTCATGCTAACAGCTTCTCCTCTCGCAGAAAATCAACTCCCAGACTGAAATCGTCGAGCTCGTCCCCGAATCACCCACGCCAGACACCATCACCGATCTTGTCCAGGCCATATCCACCACCGAGCCCCGATTCACCTTTTACCGCTTCAAGCACACGCACAACGGCACCGAGCAGAACCCCATCCTCTTCCTCTACACGTGTCCCGCGACGTCGACCAAGTCCATCAAGCAGCGGATGCTGTACCCGCTCATGAAGCGCGCCGTGGTGACCATCGCCGAGACGGAGGCTGGCCTCAAGTTGGACAAGAAGTTCGAGGTGGAGGACCCGAGCGAGATCACGGAGCAGGGCGTCCTGGACGATCTGCACCCCAAGGCGACGACTAGACAGGGGTTCTCCCGTCCCAAGCGGCCTGGTCGGTGAAGAGTTGCCAAGGGACCAGTCATATATTCGGTCATTGACGTGGTAGATGCGAGACGATGACAGATGATGTGATGCGACATGTCAAGAATTTCTAGACTTTACAATTCTGGTATCTCCAAGCTCCATGCGCAGAATGCCTCCCATGTCCTCCTCTCCCAATGATGATGATGCTTGAACACAAGAGGAAACCCCCCTCTCTCCGTCTTTCACCCTCCTTTTTCCCGCCCTCTCTCTCTCTCGAATGTACACTTGTCAATGCCTCCCAAACTCCCTCACCTCAGATTGCTGCCTCCGTCACCTTCTTTGTCACTACAAAGGAAACACAACGATTAGAAAACCGCTACGCACGCGACAAAGGAAAAAAAAAACAAAAACAAGAGCGACAACGGACGACAACACAAACTCTACAACACTTCCTCTCTGTGGCCTTTCCGGAAAAAAAGTTTCAGAGAATGAAGCGGGTTTCGCGTGCATGTGTGCTTGCTCCCGCTACTCCTCGTACTTGCCTCCGGTGAACGCCAGGTTGCTGTCCTCCAACTTCTGCTTCAGGAACTCGTAGACGGTGAAGGTGACGGCCTGGCCGGGGGCGACTCGCATGACTCGCGGGGTGATGCCCTTGTAGAAGGCGTGGAAACCCTCTTGCCTGGGGGGGATGTTAGCAAATTTGAGTCGAGGGAGAGAAAGTCTGGCCATTGCGAGCCAAAGGGGGAAAAACGTACTTGAACATCTCAGCGGCAATCTTTGTTATCCTAGACCAGGCGCTGGTGCCGACCTCGGCGGGCGTCTTCTGCAGGCGTGTCTTGATGGTGTCGATGGGGGCGTTGCTCAGGGGGCCCATGGCACCGCTGATGAGGCCGATGAGGGTGGTCTGGTAGCCGGGCAGGTTGGTGCCCTCGTACTGGGGCTGC
The DNA here is from genome assembly GCA_000769265.1 of Hapsidospora chrysogenum ATCC 11550. Classification (NCBI taxonomy): domain Eukaryota; kingdom Fungi; phylum Ascomycota; class Sordariomycetes; order Hypocreales; family Bionectriaceae; genus Hapsidospora; species Hapsidospora chrysogena. Next base: position 195,279 of record JPKY01000033.1, read on the forward strand.
CACTGCTTGAGCCACTCCTTGAAGTAGGTGTAGGCGGTGAAGTTGACGGCCTGGTTGGAGCCCTGGCGCAGGGCGGTCAGGCTGACGCCGCGGTACAGGGCGCCGAACCCCTCCTCGCGGACGACGGTGTAGAGGGCGTGGGCGGCGTTGCGGTACTTGGGCACGTCGAGCGGGTCGGCCATGGAGTGGTGCTGGGCCTGCAGGCGGATCTTGATGACCTCCATGGGGGTGACGACGGCGACGGCCTCGGTGACACCGGCGGCCAGACCGGCGACGAAGGTGGCCTTGCCGGAGACGATGCCCGTCTTCTTGTCGGAGAGGAGCTGCTTGTAGGCCTCGAACGAGGTGAAGCGGATGGCCATCTTGGGGACGATGCCGGTCAGGACGGCGCCCAGGCCCTTGTACAGGCCGAGGGGCGTCTCCTTCTTGACGATCTCGACGCCGGTCTTTATGAAGCCGCGCCGGGGGGCGCCGGGTTGGCGGGCGCGCCGCGAGAGCTGCATGCGGACCTTGATTGTGTCGAGGGGGTGGCAGACGAGAGCCTCCATCATGCCGGCGCCACCTCCGGCTGTGTTTTTTTTGTTAGCATTGACTCTTTTAGAACTAGGTTGACTCTCTGCTCGCTCTCCGGAAACCAAACCGGCTGCGTGACCCATTGGAGAGGAGAGGAGCTGAGCGACGTACCGATGAGGTTGGTCGCCGCTGTGGGCGGCTTCTTGTTGCCTTCGCTTGTACGAGGCATGGCGGGTTGTTTTTATATGACGATTGTACTCCGGGGTGGGGGAGGAAGGGGTTCTTCGTGCGCGAAGTGTGTGTAGGAAGGAGATCTAGAAGATGATGAAGAAGTAGTCACAAGCTCTGACTCGCGACGGGCGTCAGGTTCGGAATTGGAGAAAACGGGAGAACTAGTAGGTGGGCGGGTTTCACGGCTTCGGCATGTGAAAGAGAAACTCTGGAACCGTGGGGGGAGCGCGCGCCGCAAGGTGTAACGGATTAGCAGAATTACACAGACAACGTCTCCGAAGTAGGAGAATGGAAGGGTGAGAGAGAGAGGAAGATGTCAACACAGTGAGGAAAAAAAAAAAAAAAAAGGGAAGAAAAGAGAGAGAGAGAGAGAGAGAGAATGTGTGTGTGTGTGGGTGCGTATAGCGGGTTGTTTCGGGAGTGGGATGAATACCACGGCACAGAGCTGCTTCGGGGGTGCTGCTGATCGGAGGCGGCTTCTGACATATGATTCTGGCCCTATCCACACCAAGATCGACCGGGTACGACGAGGGTAGGTAGTCTGGTTACTAGACGCCACGCTAGGGAGGAATAAAGTAAAAATACAGAATGGGACGGGGACGGAAGGCGGAGAGATGGAGAAGCAGTCCAGAGAGAGCGAGAGAGAGAGAGAGTATACTATCTCAGATTTTCAGATCCGTCCGCCCTAATAACTCGGGGATCCGGCGCATATTACTACAAGGTAGATAAAAAGAGAGGCGTCCCACTGCCTAGACATGACTCCCTCTCTCTCTCCTCTCTCTCTCCTCTCTCTCTCCGCGGTACAGCGGTCGGCAGCGTAACGCGGAGGCCGGCGCTGGAGTAATTAGCGAGCACAGGTAGTAGGTGAGCTTGTCGACCCGCGGCTCAGAGAGTTTTCCCCAATTCCCCACCTCTGCGCTTCTTGTACGCCGGCCGGGCGGACGGAGACAACGGTGGGGGGAGAAGAGTGGAGGGAGAGTGGATAGCGTCACCGGGCTTGGAGACTTCTCCCCGTCTTGGGGCTTTGGGGCTGCTTTACGCTTGCATTGAATCTCCCATCGATCGTTTGTTACAACAAGAAGCCAGGCACTGGCTCCCTTGGGCCATCCGTCCCTCGCTTTCCCCCAATCGACTTGTCAGATGGTTGGACTGGAGATTGGACTTCGGCCACCATGACGTATGTACGGGAGACGATCGGTGCTGCTGCTGCTCCCTACGGTCGCCGGGTGCAGCCAGCTCCTTTTTGCCGACCCCAAGCCGAGCCTGTGATTTTGCGGGGAAGAGAGTGGTGGGGGATCCACAACTGGCAACCAGGGGGCTTATGGCTTTTTACCTGTTTTGATGCTAGACCCCAATCCGTCCTCCCTGGCGAACCCGGAGGCGACCGACCGGAGGAAGGCTGGGCCGGCGATTTACCGCGAGTTGCCGAGGCACACAAAGGGAGCGGGCTCAGCGGTCGGAGTCGGACCCGTTCGAGTCACGAGGCTCCTTGGGTTTTGGGTCATGCTTTTTTATAAGTACTTTTCTATTATTACTTTTTTATCGGCAAATCCTTTACGAAGCGACATCTGTGTGATCCTATTTACCAGCAGTTGATGCAGTTGAGGAGCGTACATACGCCGCCCCACGGCCCGCCGAAGACACGAAAGAGTACATGTATCACCCCCCCTAGACTGAGCCGACTCACTCACCTCCCTCCTCCACCAGGCCGGAGAATCTCATAACCTGCCGTCCCCGGCTCCGAGGGATGCTCGGATATGGCTTTTACCGCCGACGGCTGTACGAGTAATATACCGCAAACCCCCCCAGCGCCGAGGTTTAACTGCGAGAGAGCCAAGGCGCAGGGATATTAAAACTGGAACTGAAATTGGGGAAAAAAAAAAAAAAAAAAAAAAAAAAAGGCCTAAAGAGACCGCTGGTGACGAAAAGCTGCCACGTCTTATCAATTCGGTGCCTGAGCCCGTTTTGCACCGCGTGGGCGCCCCTTTTTTTCCCCCAATGCCCCGTGGCTCGCTCGCGCTCCGGTGTCCCGTGGCCGGGACCCGTGGCCCCACTTTTACCGGACCGAAGGGTCGGCGTTCGACTTGGGGAGAAGGCACACCGGGGCGAACCGGCGCGCCCCTGACGAGAAGCATTAACATAACATGTGTATTCCCGCGGGGATGTTTTTCTATTGTCTGTTCGCCGTGTGGACCAAGGTACTCGTTGTAGTATTTTGGGATGATACAATGTAACGAGGGCGACTCGGGAGAACCAGACCGGGCAGCCTGGGCCTGGGCGGTCGTCCCCCGCTACCCTGGGGGGTCACGCTTGCAAAGGGGAATCAATCACCTTGTGTGTCGTACCGCCTGGGCCTCTGGTCGATTGAAACACCCATCAAGTAGTAGTGTATGAAATTGACGCAATTACATGTTGAGAGTCATAATTATCTGATTGATAACTATCGCTATTCTAGGGTATGGAGCTCATTATAGGAAGATGGTTGGTGGTGCATGGGGGGTTCATTTCAGTCGTATAGAGGATGTCATGATGGTCATAATGTCTAGGCCTCCGTGCTGGTGCCGGAGTCCAGACGAGTTGCACAAGGCGGGCCCCTCCAAACCGTACAAAGAGTCATACACTGGGGCCTTCACACGTATCGTTAGCACTAACCATGCACTTCAGATGCAATGGGGCACATACAAGAAAGAATGCCGCCGGCTTGGGATTGTATGTATAGGTAGGTATTTCAGCCCTTCAGGGTGGCCCCTACTTCGGCCAAGAGCAGGTCCTGCTCTGAGACGGTGTCGCTATCTGGACTCGACCCGCCCACAATCCTCGGCATGAAGGGCCGGGCGGTGCTGACCGGGACGGCAAAGGACTGCCCCTTCCACCGACGAGGGTCGCTCATCCGGGCGTTGATGGGGTCGTCGCGCGCACGCAGGTGTCGCTCCATGGAGAATTACACGGCGGTATGAGATGAGGATCTATACGCGGTGGCTGATGAACCACTGCTGCGAGGAGTCTAGGTTAGCCTTGAAACTGCACTGCACTTCGAAGTCCGTCAGGTGCCGGGGCTTACCTGGAGGCGGAGCCTTGGGTGTGCCCTGGGGATGGCATGGTTGTGTTATTTTTTTTTGGAGGCGGGGGTGTTGTATCGGAGGTGGCTTGGAAGAATGGGCAACCAGTCCTGGGGCTGAGCTCTAGGAAGCTGGAGCCGCTGGTACGAGGTTGGTACGAGGTTGCGCACGAGAGATGTGAGTCGGTATGGGCAAGGCGATGAAAGCGATCTTGTTGCTCGGTCACCGGAAGTGATATAGGCCTGCCTCTCAAGGATGCCAAAGGGTGACAAAGCGACAACTCGGAACGTCGTCTGGCGAAATATAACAGGTGCGTTGTAGGCAATAGATGTGTGGCCACAGCTTTCAAGGAGATAGAAGCTGGTGATGGTATCAGATTCTTGTGATGTGAAACCGGATGATGAACCGACAAGAACAACAACAACAACAACGACCATGGGGGGAGACGGCCCCGAATAAGTAGTAGAAAGCCAACACACAGACACAAATAATAAATTGCCTCCTCCTACATGGAGGCAAAAGAAGCCACATTTACGATAACCCCCGATGTCAGGATGAACGCCCCCCCCCCNCCCCCCCCGTTGTTTTTCGGTGCACTTACCAAGGGCGCGGACACGACCCTGTCGCTGATCATAAAAGTGTGTGTGGAGAAGAGAGGGCCCCGGGCAGATCGGGATCGGGACCGGCAGGGTGGGGGGGGCCACGCGCAACCCCGACGAAACCCGGACACAGCTCATCCCCAGGACAGGAAACTTGGGGCGACCAAAATAAAAGAATAAAGAAAGAAAATGCTCACTTCTTGGCTTCCCTCTGTGCCAAGGGGAATCTGAAACCGGTCATGCTTTGCCGCATGGCGACGCGGAGAGTGATTGCATGTCGGTTGGGGGATAATACCAATACCGACTTGCTTCGGGTCGGTGTGAGTGAGCATTTCTCCTCCTGTACGTCCGTAATGTCCCAAACGTAATCGGGCAGCAGCAGTCCAAGTCAGCAGCAGCCCCAGTCAGGGTCGCCCACCCCTGGCCATCGGCTCTGGCTAGCCGAAATCGATATCCGTCATCTCTCACATCTGTCATCTCCGTATTGAAAATCTCCGAAATCTCTCCTCTCTTAACAATCCTTGGGACTTCCAAAGCCGCTCAACTTAGCTGGCCGGCTCCAGCAAAGTGCGTTTTATGGCGGGCGTCTGGACCGGACCGGGTTGCTCGCCCCGTACTCGCACATAAAAAGCAACCTGGAATGCTCCTGACCGACGGGAAAAAGGCACGTGGCATGCAATTGGCATGACCTAGCTCAGTCCACTACAGCACGCCCGCATGACGTGGCAGACGTCTTCCCACAGTGCCGGTTCTTGTCGGAAGGGGCGTGGGGAGCAAAATATGCAGGGTATCATTGAGGGACGGGACAGAGAGGGCATGTCCCCCTCCAGCTCGCTTAGGGAGCCAGCCCCTCCAGGGGTCCGTGAGAGAAGCACCCGTCACCGGTAGGGCTGAGCGTCAAGACCGCGAGTTGATTCAACCCTGTAAAGCGGCACATGGCAAATGGAGCGATGGGGGTCCCAGACTCCCATTTCCTTCTCCGGAGACAGATACACAGACAGAGAGAGAGGCGGATATCTCCGTCTGGGGCTAATTCTGGGAGACAAACCGGGCCGCCGACAACTTGAGCAACCTAACACGTCCGGAACTCAGCTCCTCCGGCATCAAGTGCGCAGGCCTTGTGTAGCCTGGTGTTGGGTTGGGTCCATGCAACCGACGGACACCGACTGTATCGCCTTGGGCCACACCCCCCCC
>JPKY01000034.1:0-200857 GCA_000769265.1 Hapsidospora chrysogenum ATCC 11550
TCGTAGTAGGCGTCAGATCCACAGTCGGTCTTGGTCTTGCAGAACTTCCCATTCCAGACCTTTCCGTCAGGGCACTTGCAGCTCTTCGTCTCCGGCTTAAACACCTGCCCCTTATTCTTGCAAACGCACTCTTCGAGCTTCCAGTCATAGTAGGCATCGGAGCCACAATCGGTCTTACACCTTTTGCCGTCCCAAACCTTGCCGGTAGGGCAGCTGCAGTCCTTGGTACTGGGGTCGAAGACTTGCCCCTTGCCCTTGCAGACGCAGGACTTCGATCGGTGATCGTAGGCGGCTTCCTTGCCACAGTTGGGGACGCAACCGAAGCCGTTCCAGATCTTACCCGACGGGCAGTCGCAGGTCCGGGAGTTTGAATTGAAAACCATGCCGCGCTTCTTGCACTCGCACTTCTTGGAGGAGGAGTTGTAAGTGGCATCCCTGCCGCAGTTGACAGCACACCACTTGCCGTTCCAATGCTTTCCGTCAGGGCAGGCGCACTGCTTCGTATTCTTATTGTAGACCATTCCGCCCTTGTTGCAGACGCACTTGTTGTCCTTCCAGTGAGAGTCCTTGCCGCAGACACTGGTGCAGTGCTTGCCGTTCCACTTCTTGCCAGCGGGACAGGCACACCACTTGCCGTTCCACTGCTTTCCGGCGGGGCAGGCGCACTGCTTCGTGTTCTTGTTGTAGACCATTCCGTTCTTGTTGCAGACGCACTTCTTGTTGGACCAGTGGGCGCCATGACCGCAGGGGGGCTTGCACTGCCTGATGTCGTCCCTCCAGATGAGGCCGTCGGAGCACTGGCATTTGCGCCTCTTCGCGTTGTAGACCATGCCGGGCTTCGGGCAGACGCAGCACTTGGTCACGGGGGACCAGGGAGCCTCCTTGGGGCAGCCGCCACGGCCGACGAGGTCGACGGTGTCATCCAAGCCGCGGGCCTCGACGCCATTGTTGTCGGCATCGGGCTGGGGCAAGGCAACGGCCGATCCCAACGCAAGGAGGGAGACGAGGAAGCGTCTCAATTGCATCGTGACCACCGGTTGTCGAGCCACTCAAGCTCGGGAGCTGAGTGAGATCTGGCTATAAACGAGAGAAGCAAAGAATAGGTGAGGATCAGTGACAGGTACCGAGGAACATGACCCAAGATAGTAGCAGGCCTTGATCGTCTCGTGAGCTTTCCCCGTGTGGTCGACGGCGACATAAGGATATATTATACCAGCCGGTCAGATCCGACCAAGTCGGGCAATCCTCGCGGCCCAAGGTAGGGGGGTTGCCGGGCTCGCAAGGCCAGCTCAGGAGTCTCGGCCTCCGCCACGTCGGGTGCCACGGGCCACGTCTGTGCCGTTGACAACACATGGAACTTCCCTAGCCATCGGCAAGCAGTCAAATCAGACGGCTGAAGCCAATACAGCGTTTCGATAGATCTCTCCGTTTTGGACGAAACGGGATACGCAGGCGAGTCCATTGGAGCTTCCGGCGGACGTGCATGAGCTGATCCCCGTGTTGTCGACTTGGGGGTGCGCCGGGATCCATCCTCCTCCCTGCGGATAGGGGGCCAAGCTGAAGCCCCCGGCTGGCTTCCCATCGCTTCCTGGTGCTGAAATCGTGCCGCCACACGCTGTTCTAGAACTCGAGGGCCGTGAGGGCGCTGGAAACTTGCATGGCGGGAAATTGTCACCGAGTGCCGAGGAAAGAGACTATTCAGAACCTAGATCGATCTCCACACACCTGGTCGGCAATGGAGTGCTGGGATGCACCCCTTTTGGTGGTGGTGGTGGTAGATCGATATACGAGGAGGTAGGTTGGCAATAGCACATTTCCCATCGTGTGTTATACCAGGTGGGGCATTGAAGTCGATCTTCTGGGGATCATGCTGTTGGAGACTCTGTTCGCAGTGACCAAGGAACCTGAGTCCAGTCGCGGGCCACATAGAAGGCTAGAACCGACTAGGTAATCCAGGCCCAGGCCCACCAGAGCCTCACAGGGCTACCGAGACGCTGGGACCGAAAGTCGGGCCATCGGGCACTTGGCGGAGTGACGGGGTCGAGCGCCCAGGGCAGGGGGCCCCACAAGGCGGCAACTCGAGGCGAGTGTCGTCTGCTCTAGACGGCGGCGGCATCCACGGGGACGTTATTGGAAGCTAGTGCGGCCGCGCCCACCAGGAGCGATGAGAAGCCATCCCGAGTGCGGCTTGCTGGGCAGAATCGAGAAAATGGCGGTGACACGTAATACCCCACGGCGGGTGCATGGTACGAGGGGGGTTCCGCGCTCATGGGGCTGCCGGTGGCCCGGTGCCGTCGTTGTTGTCTCATTCAGTCGCCGTGGGGCCCGTGGCTGCCGTGACAGGGCTGAAGAAAGGCAAGCGTGCCCAATAGACGAGAGTTAACAATGCCAGTGGACTGGTCCAGAGCAGCGGAACAGATGCGGATCATGGATGTACGGGAGTAGTAAGCACTGCTGGGGTTCGACGAGAGCAAAGAGGTGGTCGAGGTGCGTTTGCCAGCGCAACACGGGCATGGCTCGCTGGTGATGGTTCAGCCTCAAAGACTGCGGGCCACACGCACATTCCAGTCGACGTTTTAGTCGCGCCTACCGGGTCGGTAAGCTCCAGCCTATGAGAGAGACGGAAATCCGGTGGGCCACGTCGGGCGCGCGTCATAGGTTGATCACCACTTACATCGACCCACTTTCCAGGCACGAGTACGGAGTACATGCTACATAGGTAGGTACATGCACCTGCGCTACGGAGGATTCCAACTTGGCAGGCTTCGGAGTTTTGGGTGGAGATTGGCTACTAGCACTAGTAGTAGTAAGTACTAAGTACCAAGTATACAGTCCTACAACGGTTTTTCTGGAGTCTGGACTCTTAACTTCCTGTAGACTCTTGTTGGAGGGTGTACGATGACCCTCCTTGCATGGGGTGACAAATTGACAATGTTGAAGACTCGCATTGATGGTCCATTGCGATTCCTTCACCGCCAATCCTCTCGGTGCGGATTGGGGAGACTTTGTGTGTCGAATACAGATACAGTGACACACTGGCAGTCAGTACAGTATTAGGTAGGTACGTACACGTAGCCGCGACACGTGGGGTAGTGGGGTAATGGGGTAATGGGGTAATGGGGTTATGCTAAAATGTTTGTCTCCGGTGGCACAACTTGGCACCATCATGTCAGATCTGGTGTAACTGCTGCCACAGTGCCACTGCTGTCACTGCTTGGAGAATCCCTCCACACTGTTGGGGGATTTCGCTCGTGATTTATTCGGCTCTGCGCTTGGCAAGGCAGACAGCATGACGAGGGTCGAACACGTATGTCGCGCTTCGCTCAAAGGCTGGGCAGACCATGAAGGAGCTGTGACGGGAACAATTGACAAGTCTCAGGTGGCCTCCCCTTGCAGGATTGCACGCGGGGAGCTATCGATAATACGCGCACAGGCGCATGCACAGACGACGTACGTACTAGTGATTGATTGCATGCTGCTCACCGGCCGCAGATTCACTTCTATCCGACGTGTTGAAAAAAAGAAAAAAAAAAACAAGACCAAAGGGGAGGCAGACTGGTATTGCGCCGCCACCATCACTATCACTCGGCCGCGAAGAAAGTCACCTATCGTTCAAGATTAGTGGTTTGCCTACGAGTACTAGGTACGGATAGATACTACTAGATCAATATTAAATGTGCAACCTTCGGATCTAGATCCCTTCCTTTCGGTGTACATCACAACCCAATCACCATGAACTGCAATGTCACTTACACAGGGGCAACGCAGGGCGGCTGGGGATGGATGCGGGACGGGATCTCCGATCTGTCTGTCACCCTGTGGCACTGACCACGTCTGCAGAGAGGTCAAGGAGACCAGAGAGACATCTTTCCTCTCGGTAGCGGGGGCTGAGCTCCGGGCCTCTGGGCGCAACGAGCAGACCCCCAACATCAAACAGCTCTGGCCCGTCCCCTGCAACCGAGATCTGACCCCCCCCCCCCTTTGCCCCATATCTTACCGCTGGTGTGCTCGTACCATGCGGTCCGTAAATCACTGGCGGCGATCGGCAAATCAGAGGTTGAGTGCTAATACGGGGTACGAGTATCGGACAGAGTTCAGCCAGAGTTCAGCGAGCGGCGGTCATCCCGTAGACGGGAAATTACCACACACACATATCACTAAGAGGCTAACCAGAATCAGGCGCCAATTTGAAAATCCGCCGTCAAATCGCCTTGGTACTATACGTAAGGTTGTAAATAAACACGGGGAGGTAGGTGTGCGGACGTAAATAGCCACCACTGGCGTCGTCCGTCTGACTCGTATCCGCGGATGTTGCCGCAACATGAACTCTACGGGATATCGTCCCAACTCACTCGGAATATTTCGATTCACCCGTGCAGCCTCAAGATTCAGGCACTGAAAACATTATACCCGTTCGATGTACATGGGAAGTAGGCTTGGAAAAAAAAAAAAAAAGATCGTGTATGCCAGTGAATAGGGGGAGGAAACGCCGAGCCGCCTTGGAGAGCGCCATGCGTGAAAGTGGCTTGACTACTCCGTACCACACCCCAACCCTGAAACCCATGCAGAATACATCGTATTCCGGCACGGCGGAACGCCACAAATATGGCGGCCCAACGGAGATCAGTCCATCGTGAAGCCGGCCCCTCACTTTGCTTCATCTGGAGACTCATGTCCCCCCGACCATGTGCCACTCGCCACCCACTCTGCCGCCGTCAGATCCATTCTTGGACATTACGACTATCCTGAACCTGAGGGAGCAACTTGTAAGGTACGTTGATACAAGTAAGAGACAATATGCGAGATGACGAAAGGACAGGAGCCATGCCAGACGTAAAGATCTCCGGGCAGCGAGGCGAATAGAGAGTACTAGTGCTGACTGCAGAGCGAACCACATGGAGCGCACACTCAACGTTGGGCATCACCCGGTGAGGCTGGACGAACGGAGATCTAGGCCCAGGCCTCGGTTCCGAAGGGAAAATCCACCTATTCACCACCTCGAGGCTCTGTCGCGCCGGCTCGACTTATTGATGCATTCATTCCATTGCCACGGGGGGTGGGGGTGGGAGCGTAACCGCTACGAGGGCAATACTGTGCAAACAATATTCCATCATCCAGAACTACTGTAGTAATTCGAATTATTATACTGTAGTAGTGCAGGAGCTCATTTGCTGGCCTTCTTGGACTTCTTGCTACTGATTCGCTCATCAGCGGGATCGCCGCCCCTCCGTCTCTTCCTCGTCTCCTCCAGCAGCCTCTTCATGCCCTCAGTGGGCTTAAACTTCGGATTCGACGGATCAATAGCAAACTCGTGGTTCTCGAACACGGCCTTGAACCGCTCGTCGTTCACGTCCATGACGAAGCCCTCCTGCAGCTTGCCCCCGTCCTCCTCCTTGGCTGCCGCCCTCTTCCTGGCCTTGCCCTTCTTGCGCTTCAGCTTCTCCGCCCGCACAATGTCGTTCATGTCAAAGTGGTCCAGGTGCTCCGCCTGGTCCTCGTTGGCGTCCTCCGCCATGACCTTGCTCAGATGTGCCTTCTGCTCCGATGCCTCCGCCTCGGCCGCCTCGCGCGCCTGGCGCTTCTTCAGGCGCTCCTCCTTGCGGAGGGCTGACTTGGACTTGGGCGCAGGGTCATCTGCCGCGGTGAAGAAGGGGTCGTCGAAGCCGAGGTCCTCCTCCTGATCAACGGTTGCCTTCTCAACGATCACCTCCTTCTCCCCCTCATCCAGAGCATCGAGGTCCAGACCCTCGCGCTTCGCCCTGGCCTTCTGGCGCTTCTTCTCCTTGCGTTCGCGTTCCTTGCGCTTGTACTTCTCTATTGTCGTCTCTTCCTTGTCGTCACCCTTGGGTTTAGACTCCGTGAGAGCGGGCGTAAACGTAATCTCCATGTCACCCACATGTCCCTTGTTAGGCGCCTTAGAGGCCGCCTCATCCGTAAGACCGAGGGCCTCGCGCATCCGTTTCCGTGCTAGCTCTTTCTTGGACAGCTTCGGGGCATCCGGGCCCTGCTCTCCGGGCACGCCGTCGTTGTCATCGTCATCAGAGCCATCGTCCTCACTATCGCTAGCAAGGTAGGCCCGTAGGTCATTCTCTTCCAGCTGTTGTCTGCTTCCTGTGAAGGCCCGCTTGATGGAGTCTTTGCGGGATGTCTCCTCTGGGTGCATGTCCCAGGTAAGCTTGACCTTGGAGCTCTGGAGAGCGTCAGTCACGAATTCGACGGGCCTGTAGGATGTAGGCAGGGAATTGCATTCATCCCGAGGCTCGTCGTCGAATGTGACGTCATCGGGCACGAATCTCAGGTCCAGGAAGTTAGAGGAGGACTGGAACTCTGTCCCGTCGGTCGAGTCGTAGAGCTTCTTGGCCGTTGCAGGGCTTGAGCAGACCATGACGGCGTAGTAGTAGCGTAGCCTGTCCAGCTGGTATGCCCGCAGCGCATCGCTGTCAAAGTCTTCATCATCACCCTCCTGCATCAACTGCTTCTTGATCTTCTCGTCACCATCCTCACTGTCGTCGTCGTCGTCGCTGCTGTCGTCGGAGTCGGAGTGGTCCTGCTTCTTCTTGCCCTTGAAGAGCGCCTTCGGCGGACCCTCGACTTCTTCTTGGCGCATCCGCTCCTTGCCAAACTCGCTAGGGTAGACGGATATCTTCTCGATCTTGCCGCCGTCGGCGGGGAGGAAGCTCGAGAAAAGGGCGAAGAGATCGGTCGACTTGACATGATCCCAGTCCAGGTTGACTATGGCGATGCGATTGGTGACTTCTCCAGCTTCGACCTCTGCCTGCTCATCTTGCAGCCTCTGAAATTCGCCGCCGACGGCGACTTCAACCCCGCCGTCCTCGTCGTCCTCGTCGTCGCTGTCACTGTCCGAGTCCGAGTCAGATTCCGACGAGGAGAACCCTCCTCCTCTTGCCGGGTCGTATTTTTCATGGGCAGCTAGGAGCTCCCTTTGGACGACGTCGTCATCTTCCACCTCAATTTCCTCCTCGTCTTCCAGTTTACCCCCACTGCCCTCGCCGGCGTTCTTGTCCTCTTCCTCCTCATCCTCATCTTCTACTTGGTACAGTCTCTGGAGGGCCTTCTTCTTGGCGTCAGATTTTATCTTGCGGCCATACCGGTCGACACGTGTCGCAGCCGTAAACTCGTCATCTTTGAACATGCGCGAGAAGCGCTTGTCGATGGTGGTCTTGGTCTTCTTCTTGGAGGGCAGGCGAAATCGGGGATCGGTCTCGAAACTCGCAAATCTCGGGTCGGATATCCGAGTGGGAGGGCCATCGCCCTTACTTTTGGCGTCCTTCTTCATTGTGCCGGCAGGGGAAAGTTAGGTTGGGCGGTTGAAGCTGCCGAAGTTGAACCTGTCGCAATTGGTTCGGTGTTTTTTTTTTTTTTTCTCCTCGTGGAGGGGCAGAATGTCCTTCACATTTTGGCGGTGACAAAATTCTGCCAAAGGCGGTGAGATGTCCGTCATTGGTGGTCTCCATCATGGACGACCACCAGTTGACTACTTGGTACTTAAGTTAGTACGATAGGCGACGAAATTCTCGGAATAATCCCTGAATACTCGTATTTCAGTATCAATTTCGAATGGCATTCGCTTCGATATGGATGGAGGAATGCCAACCTCGGTGTCAACAATTCCCGACATAGTACTAGTAATTAGTAGGTACCTATTACATTCAGTCAAGAGCGTAACAAGATTCGACTTACGTTGGAATTAACACGTTGATATCCAGACATGTGTAGACATTTCGATGAGCTTTGAGGGACTGGAATATAAACCACAAGTTAATTTACCACGCAGGCGCCGAGAGTAATAAGGATCGTCTTGTTGTCGAGGCCGGATATGTAAGACTCCGTGGGCGTAGGGTAGCAGTAAGTACTAGCTCAGTAGTTCGTACTGGAGTACTAACCGAGTGGTGAGACCGGCAAAGACCCACAAGTTCCAGGCTGCCAGGTGCGTCTGTACGTCTGTACATGTACGTACCTTATCGGCCAGCCACTGGCTAATCGCCCCACCCCGGCCAAAAAAGTTTCGAGACACCAAGAATTCAAGATGGCCGCCCGCTTCCTCCGATTTCCTGCCCACGATATTCCCATCACCACCAGCGTACAATCGAGGCAAGGCAGAACCAGATACGCATGGCCGCCAACACGCGACCGGCTTCTCGGTCCTCAAAGGCGCCTCCGCCTCCGAAGCCGAGCAAGACCGAGCGCCGTCAGCAGAAGCGCAAGCAGGAAGTAGACGAGCTTCAGGTTCTCCAGAAGAGGGTCGATGAATTCGTGAGCAAACCAGACACTGCCCCTCTGCTAGCGCCACCACACTTCCTAACTCGTTGCGCAGGATCCCAAGTCTACGGAAGCCAAGACCTTTGCCGACCTGCCCCTCTCCCAGCCCACCGCCGCCGGCCTCCAGGCCTCCCACTTCACCTCCCTCACCGACATCCAGGCCCGAGCCATCCCCCTCGCCCTTCACAACCACGACGTTCTCGGCGCCGCCAAGACCGGCAGCGGAAAGACCCTTGCGTTCCTCGTCCCCGTGCTGGACAAGCTGTACCGCGCACAGTGGACCGAGTTCGACGGCCTCGGCGCCCTCATCATCTCCCCCACCCGCGAGCTCGCCGTCCAGATCTTCGAGGTCCTGCGCAAGATCGGCCGGAAACATGCCTTCTCGGCGGGGCTGGTCATCGGCGGCAAGAGCCTCAAGGAGGAGGCGGAGAGGTTGTCGAGGATGAACATCCTGGTCTGCACACCAGGCCGCATGCTCCAGCACCTGGACCAGACCGCCGGCTTTGACGCCGACAATCTCCAGATCCTCGTCCTCGACGAGGCGGACCGCATCATGGACATGGGCTTCCAGACGGCCGTCGACGCCCTCGTGGAGCACCTCCCCAAGACGCGCCAGACTCTCATGTTCAGCGCCACCCAGAGTAAGAAGGTCTCCGACCTCGCGCGTCTGAGCCTAAAGGACCCGGAGTACGTCTCCGTGCACGAGTCCGCCTCACACGCCACCCCTTCGAACCTGCAGCAGAACTACATCGTCACACCTCTCCACGAGAAGCTCGACACGCTGTACGGCTTCATCAAGGCAAATCTCAAGAGCAAGATCATCGTCTTTCTGAGCTCGGGCAAGCAAGTCCGGTTCGTCTACGAGAGCTTCCGACATCTCCAGCCTGGTATCCCCCTCCTGCACCTGCATGGACGGCAGAAGCAGATCGCCCGCCTGGAGATTACAAACCGCTTCACCGCGGCGAAGCACTCGTGCCTCTTTGCCACGGACGTCGTCGCGCGTGGAATCGATTTCCCTGCTGTCGACTGGGTCATCCAAGTGGACTGCCCGGAGGACACGGACACCTACATCCACCGCGTCGGGCGCACAGCTCGCTACCAGAGCAACGGTCGTGCCGTCCTCTTCCTCGATCCCAGCGAGGAGGAGGGCATGGTCAAGAAACTAGAGCAGAAGAAGATCCCCATACACAAAGTGCACGTCAAGGATAAGAAGAAGCGCAGCATAAAGAACAGCCTGCAGAACATGTGCTTCCAGAACCCCGATCTCAAGTACCTTGGACAGAAGGCGTTCATCAGCTACGCCCGCGCAATACACCTGCAGAAGGACAAGGACGTCTTCAAGCTCAATGAGCTGGATCTGGACGCCTTTTCCGCGAGCCTGGGTCTCCCCGGTACACCCCAGATTAGGTTCCACAAGGGCGAGGACGTCAAGAAGATCAAGAACGCGCCCAGGCAGGGCATGTCTAGCGGGTCTGAGTCGGAAATGGACATGGACGGGGTCAAGAAGCCGAGGCGGAAGAAGGACGAGGTGCGGACCAAGTACGACAAGATGTTTGAGCGGACAAACCAGGACGTGCTGTCAAGTCACTACAATAAACTCGTCCTGGATGGCGACGGGAAAGGTGCGGGAAGTGATGACGATGACGCAGAATTTCTATCCGTCAAGAGGAGGCTCAACGACGACGAACTTGACGAGGAGTCCAAGAAGGCGCCCGTCAACGCCGTCAAGGTCATCGAAGGCCTCGGCGGCAAGGAGCCCTTCGTTGTGGACTCGAAACGGCGAGAGAAAGTCCTCCAGTCCAAGAAGAAGCTGCTCAAGTTCAAGGGCAACCCGACCAAGATGGTGTACGACGACGAAGGCAACGCGCACCCCGTCTACGAGCTCGCCAACGAGGACGACTTCAAGCAGGAAGGACCCGCCGAGGAGCTGCGGAAGCGCTTCGTCGAGGGCGAGTCAGCCAAGGTTAAGGAGGCCGATGTGGACGACAAGCAGCTGCTCCGGGAGCGTAGGCGGGAGAAGAAGGCCAAGAGGAAAGCTCGCGAGGCGATGGAGCGCGCGGGGATCGATCCAGACAAGGCCGACGACCCTGCGTTACCACAGCTTGACGCGGAAGAGGACGTAGATAGGGGGGCCGCCCTGGATTTCCTGCGGTCGCTGCCTACGGATGGGGCGGATCGCCGTGGTGAAGAGGAGTCAGGGAGGGAGGAGGAGGAGGAGGAGGAGGAACCGCCGAGGAAGAAGGCCAAGAAGTGGTTCCAGGACGACGATGAGGACGAGCAAAACACCAGCGAGAGGAAGAGCAAGAAGAAGAGGGGCAAGGTCTTCGAGCTGGAACAGGAGCCCGAGACGCTGGAGGATTTGGAGGCTCTTGCTACGGGGTTGTTGGATGGGTGAAGGAAGTAGGCGATACCCTTAACCTGTGCAAAAGAAACGCATTATTCACAGAGAATCGTGCTCGTATACGGAAGTCCCTGATTGTGTGCGGTCAATACCGCAGTGTTTCAATTCATCATTCCAAAGCGCCGCTTGCAAAGTCCACTTCCGGCGTTCACAGCCCAACGCCATTTCATAAATACAAATAGGGGGTATATCACACAAAAAAACCAACACAGTTTCGACAATCACGCCCACCTATCTCCTCATCGCCATACCATCTCAATCACTCGAAATCTACACCTAAGCGATGGCCGTAAAGCCTGACACGGTAAAAGCACGTGTGGTTCGCGGCACCGTAGTTGCTCGTCGCACGGACGACAACCTGATCCGTCTCGGCACGGAGAGCGAGCAGCTCGCTGCTCAGACGATGCACATGCACACCATCGTGGAGCTCGGCGCCCTCGTAGGTAAACTGTCCTATCTTGACGAAATGCGGACCCAGGTCCGCGGGCATGGCGTTCCAGTCGTCGGTCGAGGGGTCCTGCTCGGGGAAGTGCGTGGCTGCAAAGTCGCGGAGGCGCTCGCGTGTGGCGGGATCCTCTATTCGGGCGTGTACTTCGATGTCGCGTGGACGGGCACCCGGATCGACGGTTGCGCCGGGGAGGATGTGCTCGACAACAACGTGTTGGGGGACAATCTGATGTCCGAGGATGACGGAGAGCGCGGCGCCGTGGGGGTTCCCGCGGTAGTTGGTTTGGCGCGCGGCGCACCAGCAATCTCCCTCATCGAGCCAGGGCATTAGGGCAGCCATGGGCGGCAGGGGCTGCGCGCCGCGAATACCTCTGGCGTAAGCGTCGTCATCGATAACACCCTTCTTGTAAGGGTCGTACGTCTTGGCCGAAAGCTTGGGATCGGTCACAGCGCCGGCCCCAATGCTGAAGTAGTTCACCTGGTTCTTGAGCTCGATATCCCAGTGTGCGTGGATCTTGCCACGGGCCATGGCTTCGAGGTTGGCATCCGCCAGCGCTTTGCGGAGGAGGTTGTTAACCAGCGTCGTCACATCCTCGCGCGTCATGCCACTGGGTGGAGGAGTTTTCGTATCGGAGGCCAACTTCACGGACTGCCGGATGAGCTCCTCAAGCTGTGGCTGGAGGTCGTTGAGCTCGGCGCGAATCTCGGACCGGTGAGTGGCAAACTCGTTTTTGAGGTGGCGGAGGAACTCGTCGCGAGTGACGACAATTCCCTGCGAGCTGCCATCATGGAGCTGCTGATTGACGAGTTTTTTGACCACATCGTTGAGTTCCCGCTCAGAGGCAGCCGATTTGAGCTTCTCCATTGCCGAACCGAGCTGGCTGGATATCTTGTCGTCATTGTCCTTGACCCAACTGTCCCAGAAACTACTCATCTTTGAGTTCATGCGGCTTTCGATGCCACCCATTGTGAGATTGAGTTTCGACGTAAAGGCCGGGTCGGTTGCTAGTTTCGACGCAATGGCTCTCCAATGGCCCTCCGAGTTGAGAACATAATCGCCGCCTTTCTTGTCGATAGTCAAGAATCCGCCGTCCGCTCGCAAGAGGTCTCTCATGGCATGCCAAAACTCCTGAGCCACGACTGGTTTGCCGTCCTTGAGCTCCATGTGCACCACCTTGGGCACCACCTTCTCCAGCTTCTCCAGTGAAGCTTCGTGAAGTTTTCCCGCCTTCCTCAGTAACTTGAGGTCTTTATCGTACTTCTTGAGATAACCTTCGACGTGCTGGTGATCCTCATCATCAAGGTCCCAAAAGCTTGGCAAGCCACCATCGCCCTGAAAGGGGAGTGGTATAGACTGGGCATAATCGCTGATCTTGCCCGCAAAGTCTTTCAGTCCCGACCAAGGGGATATGTTGATAGACGGAGCGGCGTCAAAGTAGGATCTGTCGTAGTCGGAGTTGGAAACGACGGTGCCGATTGCGCCAAGCAACACGACGACGCCCAGCAACCCAAGGAACCGCTGGAGGTCAAACACGCCGGCAGCCTTTCTGTATAAATTCGTGATCCTGTCGGTCAAGCCGTCCATCAACCTAAGCAGGACGTGTAGGTAGGTCTGTGGATTCAGGAGAGCCCACCAGTTGACTGCGGTGGGGTTTCCCCGTTCGTCATGGTCATCGTCCAACAGACGGCCATGGACCTCTTGTGATCCCACGGATTCTCGATGGCTTCCGGAGCGATAAGAACTGTTAAAAGGCGAGAACGTCTTGACCCGTATCCAGCGGTCTCGCCAGGGCGAAACTGGCTCGGTAACCCGCTCCCCTGATGCTTCGATCTCCCTCTGCATGGCATCATCTGCCTCACTATAGTTGGAGGCGTAGTCTGTGGCTCTTGCCGAAATGCCTGGCCGGGAGGCTTCATTGCCGGACAGATCTGGGCGGCGTGAGTCCCGGGCTTCAAGTCGTCTGTCAGTTCTTTGTGATGTGAGGAGTGATGATGAGGCTAGTTGAAGTTTCCGGTCCTCCTGCGTTTCGGTCAATCCGTCCCGAGTTGGAGGTCGTCCCACCGAGCTGGAACTCGCCCCTGGCCGTCGAGGTCGCTCTTTCAGCCGAAGTCGCTTCGGCGCAGGGGTGTTGGCTTGTCTTTCAGGTCCAAATGCGGCGTTTCGAAACTCGTCGTCCAGTTCCGGCTCATTGTTACTTGGCGGACTGGAGACGGGTTCCGGTAGTGAAGGTCCCGCTTGGGGTTGGTCTGGTTGCGGAGATGTCGCCAATTCGTCGACATTCTCTTCCTCCACGGGACTCGGTCGTCGCGCGTTACGCAGATTAGATGGGGGACGCTTCTGGGCCGAATTTCGAGTAGAGCGGAGGTTCAGGGCAGAAGACGTCGTTCGGGGGGACGATGCTATCGTCGCATCGCCGTAGTAGTCGCTCTCCGTTGCAAAACTCCGGTCATCGCGTAGGTCTTCTTGGTCCTGGACTGTAGGCGGGAGAGGGGAGAACCGTCGCTGATCATACATGTTCTTATCATATATTGAATCCACCGACTCGGCTCTTTGTGGAGTCGTAGAAGCTCTACGCTGGCTTCGCCGTCGAGTTCCGGTAGTGCCTATGGCAGGTTAGGTGGTCTTCAATTTCGGCAGAGACGACGATACTCACCTGTTGCTCGGGACTCGCGTTGACTCGCACGGCCGTCCCCGGCTAGCTCGTCCGTCTCCAAGGCATCGTCACCAGGCCGCGGACGCGCAGACACCTGCTTCTTTACAGAGTCCTCATCTTCCTGTTCTTGACGACTCAGAACGTTCCCGACAGCGTTGCCGAGGTCTAAGGGCTGGTTATGGCGACCCACTCGGTCAGGCCGCGCCGGCGGCGGTTCTACTCCTGAGCCGTAGGTATACTGCCTCCGCGATGCCGGAGTACCGACAAGTTTCGGAAGATTGGGTTTCTGCAAGACTGGCAGAGGAGTCGGAGAACCGCCTTGAATGTCTGATTCGACGGTGTGCAGCCGGGAACCACGTCTGACTGGTCGAGGCGTCATGACGAAGAGATTGGTTCACAAAGCCTGTCATCCGAGAGTGGCTTTGTGTTCGGCAGAAGAGGCGTCGAGATGAAGGTGAAGGATCAATGAGACGATGAAAATGGTGGGTTGGTCGGATCGGGTTCTCATTCCATATAGCCTCCCGCTTGAGGAATGAATGAACAAGAACGACCAGTGTCCCCCAGCAGGCTATGCTTGCTATCTTTCGGTCTCGAGAAGGGGGCTCGGCCAGACGAAAATAGCAGAGAGAGGTGCCCAGACGGGGAGCAATAATAGGGCGGATGAGAATGGGCTCGCAGGGGGCAGCCTTTGGCGTCTGTTGAGTCGCGTTTCCAACAATGACGCCGAAGGGCAGGTTGCCCCAGGCACTCGACACTCTCGAACCCAGCGGACAAAGAGCCAGCGCTCCCTGCAGGACGGCCGGGGGTGTGAGTTGGGCTCGCGACCACCTTAGCTAGCAAAAGTAGGGCGGCGATCAATAACAAAGCGCATCCTGGTGGTGGTGGTGATGGCGGTGGCTGTGGGGTGTGGGCGCGCGGACCATGGCAGCGATGCGCGGGTAGAGGTGATTGCAGGCTAAGGTTGGCGTGTTGTACTGAGCATTGTGTGTGCGTGGTGATGGGATGCCGATGAATGCTGGTAATTCGGGCGAAGAAGGTATTCCGTATCCCGTAACGAGGATGATATCTTTGTGAATTCCGGAGGTCGGTGAAGATCAAGAGGCGGCGGCGCCTGTTGTGAGTCGGTGGCTGGGGTCCATCGGGAGCGCGACAGCTGGCCGTTGTGGAGTCCATTCCCTGCCCTGGCCAAAAACGCGTCCCACGCTGTATTAAGTAAGCATATGTATCGAGTCACGTGGACAATAACACTGCGATTCGCAGTGTGGTCGGTAACTTGCCAAGTAGTAGGTAACCTAGGTACCTAACAACACGCCGCCCGCACACAATTGGAGCGATTCTTCTGGTGTTTGAAAGGGAGGGAGGCTTATTACAATGATCGAGGCGCACCCCACGGATATAACTCCGTATTACGGTGCGGATATCCACTTGTCCCGTTTTCAACCCCAAATCTCCGCTTGGCACCAGTTTTCCGCCTTGAGCCGCCGCAGAGGCGCGCCGCCACCGGATACATGTTTTTAGATTCCATCAGGTGCGGCAATTTGATTCTGAGGGGTCTGCACCCAGCATGAGAATCTTCTGGCCTGGTGCCTGGGACCTACTACTCGTACAACGGTATTAGTAGGTAGTAGTACCTCAACTGTACTGTAGGCACTGTAGTACTCGTATTGTCGGTAGTACTAGTAGTAATATGGATGCCTTGGTTTCCGGACAGACTTCACCTCCGGTACGGAAAGGCGCCTCAACAAAGTCCCACGTCACAACCTAAAACCTTTTCACACTCCTTTCTTGGAGGGACGAGATGTCTGGAAAGAAGAAGCATTTAAGCCTTGCACCATGATGCGAAGGACAGGGTGTTACGGATTACGGGCTGCAAAGTACATGCGAGGTTCCACTCCGAGAGCTTCGCACTGGCTGATGAGCGACGAGTACGTACTCGTACGAGGACCCCTGACATTGAGGCAAGCGTTGCCCCTCCACAACCCCTCCTGCCTGCCCCGCCAACACCCCACCTGGCAGGTAGGTAAGCTTGCACCGCAACAGCTGCCACCTCCTGATAATCTTCCCGGCTCCTCCTGTTCCTGCTCCTGTTCCTGCTCCTTCCCTTCTTCCACACCGCACTTCTGCAGCTCCCTCTCGAATCTTCGCAAGCACCCTTATTTCTTTCAAGACAGAGACACACTCGATCCGGGCACAATGGCTGTGGGAACCGTCCTTATCACTGGGTAAGCCGATCACTCCCCGCGCTCTCGCTGTTTGCTGCTGCTGACCGACGCTCTTCGGTCTCGATAGTGGCACCGGCTACATTGGCTCTTTCACGTCGTTGGCGCTTCTCGAGCACGGCTACGATGTCGTCATAGTCGATAACCTCTACAATTCGTCCAAGGTCGCGCTCGACCGCATCGAACTCATCTGCGGCCGCCGCCCCGAGTTCTACAAGGTCGACATCACCGACGAGGAGGCGCTGAGCAAGGTCTTCGAGAAGCACCCTTCCATCGACTCCGTGATCCATTTCGCTGCCCTCAAGGTACGTCGCATTGGACCCTCCCCCTTCCCCCGCGAGGCGACACTGATTGTGTGAGCTAACCGGCGGCCAGGCCGTCGGCGAATCTGGCGAGATCCCTCTCGAGTACTACCGCGTCAATGTGGGAGGCAGCATCTCCCTGCTGCGCGCCATGTCCAAGAACAATGTCACCAACATTGTCTTCTCCTCCTCGGCCACCGTCTACGGGGATGCAACCCGCTTTGAGAATATGATCCCCATTCCCGAGCACTGCCCGATCGGCCCCACCAACACCTACGGCCGAACCAAGGCCATGATCGAGGATGTCATCACCGACCACGTCAAAGCCCAGCGAAGCAACCTGCAGAAGGCCGGCAAGCCCTTCGAGCAGTGGAACGGCGCCCTTCTCCGCTACTTTAACCCCTGCGGTGCCCACCCTAGCGGCATCATGGGTGAGGACCCCCAAGGTGTCCCCTATAACCTCCTCCCACTCATGGGCAAGGTCGCTACCGGTGACCGCGAAAAGCTTCTCGTCTTCGGCGATGGTAAGATATCATGGATGGTGATGATGGTGATGGCTACATTTCCGTACTGATACTTCACAGACTACCCTTCCCGCGACGGCACCGCCATCCGCGATTACATCCACGTCGTGGACCTGGCCAAGGGCCACCTGGTCGCCCTCAACTACCTCCGTGAGAACAAGCCTGGCGTCAAGGCCTGGAACCTGGGCTCCGGCCGTGGCAGCACCGTGTACGAGATGATCAAGGCCTTCAACGCCGTCATCGGCCGCGAGCTCAAGTACGAGGTCGTCGCTCGGAGACAAGGAGATGTCCTGGACCTGACTGCTAACCCCACCCTGGCCAACGAGGAGCTCAAGTGGAAGACGGAAATCCCCATGGAGCAGGCCTGCGAGGACCTGTGGCGCTGGGTCAACAACAACCCCCAGGGCTACCGCCAGGATCCCCCGCCGGAGCTGCTCGCCGCCGTTAAGGGCCCCAAGGCGTAGGTGGGACCGAAGTGAGGTCGGTTTCCGAAAATCAGTGGAGAGGAGTTATGAGACAGGTTGCATTATCTCCCGAGCGATAGAGAGCCCGGGTTTACGGATTGGGATGCGGACATTGCCTCATTTCATTGGCACTTTGTGGATATGAACTTTTTTCTTTATATACAACAAAAGGAGTATCTGTCTAATTACACTTGAGCAATAGCTTACCCGTCGTCTTGCGGCTCTCAATGTCTGCTTGCGCCTGCTTGGCGTCGGCGAGAGGGTAGACCTTGTGGATCTTGACGTCCAGCTTCCCCGAGATGACGAGCTCAAACAGCTCGCTGCTGTTCTTTTCGAGGGCCTCCCTGGTGCTGACGTAGCCGTTGACGACGGGTCGCATCAGCCTGACGTTCTTGGGACCCAGCTTCAGAATGCTGAACGGCGGGACAGCGCCGGACTAGGTAGGTATCGATACCCGTCAGCCAAGAGGATCTTCCAGAGTAACTATTTTCAACTATTATTATTAATATTTTGTTAAAAAAATCACTTACCGCGTTTCCAAACGAGATGAGATTCCCATTGAGCGCAATCATCTCGAGGTCCGCATCAAACGTGGCCTTGCCGACGCCGTCAAAGATGACGTCAATACCATGGCCGCCCGTAATCTCCTTGACTTTGGCCACGACGTCGTCGTGAGAGTTGATGGTCCACTCGGCGCCATTCTTGCGCGCCAGCTCCAGCTTCTCCTCCGTGCTGGCGGTTCCGATGACCTTGGCACCCACGGACCTGAGCATCTGCACGAGGAGCAGGCCGACGCCCCCCGCCGCCGCGTGAACCAAGGTCCACTGCCCGGGCTTGACCTGGCCCGCCTCGCGAATGAAGGTCCATGCTGTCAGGCCCTGGATGTACACGGCCGCGGCCTTCTCCGTCGACAGGCCGTCGGGGATGGGGACAACGCCGGTGGCCGAGACGGGGCTGTACTGGGCATAGGCGCCGGCGTCGTTGGCCATGTACACGACCCGGGCGCCGGGCTGGAGGCCCGTCACGGAGGGGTGGGCGGCGACGACCTCACCAGCGGCCTCGCGGCCTAGGGTCAGGGGGAACCCGGGGGCAGGGTAGAGGCCGGAGCGGAAGTAAGTGTCGATGAAGTTGATGCCGGCATACTCGTTGCGCACGAGGACTTGCCCCTCCTTGAGGGCGGGGACGGGGACGTCCTTGTACTCGAGGACTTCGAGACCGCCGTTCTTGGCGATCTGGATGGCCTTCATGGAGCTGGGGACGGGGGCCATGGTGGTGGTCGAAGTGGATAGCTGTCGGGGCCGGAAGGGAGTGGTGGTGGTGAGTAGTGAGGTCCGGATGGCAGGGGTGATGAAGCTGAGAGAATGAGGGGATGCCAAGAGGAACGACCGGAGAGTTGGGGTAGGTGTAAGTGGCGATGCAGTGGTGGTGGTGGTGGTGGTGGTGGTGGTGGTGGTGATGAGTCTGCACAGGGACCGATGTGCGGGGAGGAGGGGACGGGTCATAGATAAAATGTGCGACGATGTGCTGTGGCTGCTGGAACGCGGAGAGGGATGGATGATTGCAAATGGATTGGAAATGGATTGGAAATACGTACAGGTACGGAGTACACATCGGCATTGGCACTGGGGCGATGGGGCGGTTGATTCGGCTTTGGGCGGGGCCGAGTCCGCGAGTCAATCCCAAGACCGAAGGGTACGTACGTCGCAGAGGAGACCGAGAAGAGCCATCGGAATACGCGCTCACGCAACGCTTCAATAAGTAATTAACTACTACATATATCTTAAAAATGTGCTGAGGCAGCAACTATTTTCTCGCCCAAGGATAAATGTAGCGGAACAAAGTCATTGAAGCTGTACAAATAGGGGTTTTCGACCCCTCCTCCATTACTCTACTAAACAGTACCCGCACTCGAATACCGCCCCCATTTCCCGATAACTTTACAGAGCCAAACGCGGGGCCAAGTCGAACCTGGTGCCAACGAAATGAATGCCTCGTCACCACATCGTTTGCCCTGCAGGACACACAGCATGTGGTTTCAGGGCGTACCTGGGTGAACAGTACTCGTACAGCTGGACGGGCCGTGCCTGGAATTGATCGTCCCACGAACTGGTGCCACATGGCGACGACAGGAGCATCTCGACCCCTTAGTCGCCGCCCGTTCGCGCATAAGAATACCGTGCGTCGTCACCCGATGGAGCAGACCTATCGTCATCCAGCGGTAAGGTTAGCCAGGCACCTGTTTCGGGGTAGATGGATCCTCTTTGGAATACTATGCTATGCTATCTGTGACCCTGTCCATGATGCTCACTATGTACTGCGCCCGTGTATCCGTACCCCACTGCCGGTATGGAGATAGCTTAAAAATAGCAACCGTTGCTCTACCGGAAATTAATACCTAGGCGAATTGTCGAACAGAGTGGCGGCATTGGTAGCCGGCCGCGCAAGTCTATTCCGTCGTTGTGTGGCTGTGCAAGCACGGGGTGCGACACGGACCTGAATGCGATCGTCAAGTCGTGGGGTCTATTTATGGTATTGGTGAGATTAGGTGATTTAAGACTAGTATTTACAGTATCTATCTTGGTACCTTGGTCAATCGCGTTACATGTATTAAGCATCTGCCGTGAATCAGACCCATTGAAGAAACAAATCAATACGTAGGTCCGCAACTTCAGATGGGTCATAACTCGTACAGTGCCCACGCATTCCTGCCAGGTCGGCCGCCAAGCTCACTGGCTCCAGTGGAAACCACGGGAGGGATACACGGTCGGACGCCCCTGGCTAGCCCCGGGGCCGGCTGCGCAGGGTAACGCCCGAAGGTGGGACTTACAGTCTCGCCTTTGTCGCCAGCACTGTACGACTTTGCCAACCTCTCAGGTACCACCTCCCTTGCCGCGTTGCGCCCAGGTAGAGTGCTAATATAGGTACTCACTGTACCTGGGCTCAACTCTCCTGCTCAACTACTCAGTCTCACTATTGTCAACTCTCTTTCACCTCGTCATCCTCCTCCACCTCTGTACGCCCAGTTTCTACTCACATTCTTTTACTTTCAGAGTGCTTCCCTTTATCTTTCATTGTGAGCGCTCTTGGACTAATCATGCCAACCGGCCCTTTGGGCGTAGCCTCGACTCCTCCCTCAACAAGACCAGCCAGATGAGTGCATCAAACCAGCGAACAGCGAGGGCATTTCAACTCCCTTCTTCTCAGCAAGATGGCCCGCGTCACGCCCAATGACCGACAGCGAAGGATCCTCCAGCTCTCGCACGAATGGGGAGTCAGCCTGCCACCAGCCCCCGGCCGCCTCGAGAGACCCCAGCACCTCCCTTCATACAGGACGCCCACCGACGACCACACTGCCGAGAACCTGCTCCAGCGGCACGCCCTCGACGTCTCCCAACTTCGTCCAAAGAGCGGCCTCAGTAGGGCGTTCTCGACTAACAATCTCAAGAAGGGCAAGTACTGGGAGCCCCGCCACGTCCTCGAGGTCCTGACGCAATGGATATCTCAGTCGGGGTCAGCGGGTGTGGCCGAGGCCCTGATCGTGAAGCTGCGCGAATCTGGCGTTGACCTCGGGGCTGCGCATATGCAAAAATCGGGCATCCTCAACCGCCGGAAGAGCCTCGAGAGTTTCGTCGACCGGACCAAGTTGCTCAGATTGGCGGCGCAGAATAATCAACTGGATATGGTCCATGTTCTTCTACCCCACGCCGATCCCGTTTCTCTCGACAGCTGTCTGCCGATTTCCATCAGGCAAGGCAACACCCCCATAGCGGAGATCCTGCTGAGGTACGGCGCCAATGTCGCCCGGACCGCCGAGGGACAGGATGCCTTTCGCCAGGCATGCAGCATTCCCATTCTCTCAGACATGATCAAGTTTATCCTCCAGTCAGATGGTCGACCATCCCAGGCGTTGGCGTCCCAGTCGATGGCTGATGCCGCCAGAGCAGGCTGTATCGAGACCGTACTTCACCTCAGCCGTTCCGTTGCCGACGGAGACTACAACCAGGCCGAGGCTCTACGTATAGCTGTGGATCAGGGCCGCGGAGACATTGCTCTGGTGATAGTCATGGGGAACAAGCCGCCGCAGTCGCCCGGCCTCAACCAGGCTCTTTCCAACGTCGTTGGCAGCCAGTCACTGACCCCAAGTGCCAAGCTCAAGATCGTCGAGCTCCTTCTCTGTGCGGGCGCGCACGGCGACACGCTTTCTCAAGCTTTGAAAGTTGCTTGCGACTCCCAGTTCTACGATATGGCGAGTCTTTTGGCTTCTTACGGGGTCTCGGTGGAGTATGGCGATGCGGCCGTCCTCAAGTCGGCTATCCGGCAGGGCCAGCTGGATCTCGTCTGTTCTTTGCTGACCGACTCTTCGACCCTCAACCCCGTCCTCGCTTCCAGCTGTGTCAGCGTCGTACCGGACCAATTACCCAATTCCGACCGCTACTTGTTATTGGACCTTTTACTGCGCAAGGGTGCGAAAGGGACGCCTCTTGACGAGATGTTGGTGGTAGCCGCTGGGGCGGGCGATGTCGCCTCGGTGGAGCTGCTTCTGAAGCCTTACTTCCAGGTTGCTCACACCAATGGTGGCGTGGCCCACGCTCAGAACCATCGCAGGTCACACCAGCCTGAGAGGCACGAGGTCGCATCGCCAGATTACCAGGATGGAGAGGCCCTACGAACCGCCGTATTGCGTGTCGACACCAGAATGACGAGCATCATCCTTACCTCCCAACCGTCTGCCGAGACACTATCCAAGGTGTTCCCCCTTACGACGAACCTGACGGCCGCGGATCGCTACAACATGGTCGAACTATTCTTGAAAGGTGCCTTGTCTGGGGCTCCCCTCCATGCTGCGCTGCAGGATGCCATTGCGGAGGACATATCCACGCGAGACGACAGCCTTATCAGCCTCCTTCTTCAGCATGGCGCAGACATCAACTTCAACCATGGGAAAGGCCTGCATTCCGTCATCATGCAGGCAGATATCCAGCTCCTCGGCACTCTGATGCAGCGAGCCTCGCCGCAGACTGCTGCAGCATGCATTGCCAGCATCATGAAGCTGACAGACCATCGGACGCGACATGCCATGATGGGTCTCATGTTCCGTGCAGGTGCTGCAGTTGCGGTCGATGAGGTTGCTTCTGCACTACTCGAAACACTGCGAGAAAAGCCTGTGGATATGTCACTCCTGATGCTTCTGCTACAGAACGGCGCAAATGTCAACAGCCAGCAGTATCCGGTTGTGAGCCAAGCGGCGTCAATTCCGGATCCTAAGGTGCTGGATCTAGTCCTCAGTACGGGGAAGCCTACCGGCGATACTATCTCCAAAGCTCTTTCTGAGATAATATCGCTACCGTCGACTGAGGGAAAGTCATGGAAGCTCAAGACTGCCTTGGCCAAGTCGAGGAGAAACGAAGACCTTGGATCCCTTTTAGTTATCGAAACGCAGTCATTGATTCAGAACATATCCCGTCGTCCATCTTTTTCTGCTCTACAAACTCTTCTGGAGTCAGGGGCGGATCCAAACACCTTCCAAGGAGCCGCCCTGTGCCACGCCGTTTCGGCGGCAAGCAGCCCCATAAGCGACATGCTATTCGAATGCCCCCGACCCCCGAATGAAGCTTCTCTCAGCGCCGCTCTTCCACATGCGTTGAAGATCCCTGATCTCATGGATCGTTTATCATTTACGAAAAAGCTGATCGCGGCCGGGGTGTCGCCTCTGGAGGCCAACCGCGGTCTTGTCCACGCGATAAACCACTACACAGAAGATGTTTCTCTCCTTTCAGTGCTCGCAGGTGCAGCAGACACATCTGACGGGGAGGCCCTGGCCTTGGCGGCTTCCAAGGAATCTCCGGACGTGGTGGCTCTGTTACTCAACGAGTGTACGCATTCTGAAGCTTCGAAAGACTCCGCCCTTCAAAGAGCAATGAGTGTTCGAGACCGTGCGGTCAGAAGAAGACTGTGTCAGCGCCTTCTCAAAGATGGGATCTCCCAGGATTGCGCATCGAATGCCCTCCTCATCGCTGCCCGGGACGGTGACCTCGAGCTAGGTGACATCCTAATGGTTCACGGTGCTAGTATTGCGAACAATAACGGGCAAGCCATCATCGAGGCTTGCCGCGGAGGCTCCGCCGAGGTCGTAGAAGTGCTTCTCAGGGGTGAAGACAAACCTCACAAGGGAACCCTGGAGCGAGGTTTCCAAGCGGCAACAGAGGTGGGGGATTTGAATAAGCGGGCCGTCATATTTGAGAAGCTGTTGAAGAGAGGCGTGTCCGGGGAGCCGGTCGATGCGCAACTGACGTCCGCCGCGAGATACGGCGAACAGGGCCATGAGATACTTCGAGTGCTCCTTGCAGCCGGGGCGGATCCGAACCACAATGGCGGGGAGGCCGTGGTCGCTGCAACGAGCAGTGCGTTTATGGGAAACTTGGAACTACTGCTTGGGTTGTGGGACGATGAGGGCAGACAGGTTAGTGTTTCTACCGGTGCCATGGAGACGAAGCTAACAGTGTTGTACAGAAAAAGCCCTCTCACCCGACGCTGATACGGGCGCTGAAGGCTTCCTGGAACCTCAGCCGTGATACTCGATTCCGAGTCATCAGCGACCTCGCCCGAGCGGGAATGCCCGCCACTGATGATGTTCACGTTGCCTTGAACGACGCTGTCAATGAGGAAGATCCGGAAGACGGGCTTGTGAAACTGCTGCTTGACCATGGCGCCTCTCCGACCGCGAATGAATGCAAGACCCTTGTAGATGCTGTGAGGAAGGGGGCAGCGTCGTCCTTGAAGCTCCTCCTGGATCGCCCGATACCGCATGAAGCTATCAACCGGACGTTTTCTCAGTGTTTCACTCCGGAGGACTTCAATATGTGGTTCTCTGAATCTGGAATGGCGACTATACAACTGCTCCTCGATAAGGGTGCCCGAGGCGGCCCTATCAGCGAGATGCTCATCCGGATCATGAAAGAGCATACTGATGATACCGCGGAACTGGCCAACGACTTCTTCGACATCCTCGTTTCCCATGGGCCTGATGTCAACTACAACAGCGGCGAGCCCCTGCAGGCAGCAGCCTCTCGAGCCAACGTGGCGTGGACGAACCGGTTACTAGCTTGCCGCCCCTCAACCGAGTCATTATCGTACGCCTTCCAGCACATATTTGACACCCCTTTAAACCAGGAGGATGCTCTGCTCCTCTTCGAGCTGTTCTCGGAATACCGACACGGCGAGACACGCGTCGACGTAATGGCGCAGAAGCCCGGGTCTCCGCCCGTCCTGGTTCAAGCTATGTCACAATATCCGAGGTCGATAAAGATCCTCAAGACGCTCCTGGATGCCGGATTCTACCATGACCAAGCGATTTTCTGCCAGCTGCATCCAGATATTGAGGAGGCAGAAGAGATGACGCTCCTGACGTGGGCGATTGCACAGCCGCAGAAGAAGATAAGCTCGGCCTTGATTCAAGAGCTGCTTGATCGCGGTGGTGAGTAACGCTGGTGTATTTCATTTCTAGAGATGCGTACTGACACTACTTACAGCCAAGGTTAACGTAGAGACGCGCGTCTCTCGGACGACACCTCTGATGCTTGCTGTGCAAAATCGTCGACCGGACGTCGTGAAAGCACTCCTCTTGGACGGCGCAGACGTCGACGTCACAGACTTCCTCGGCCGCTCGCCTCTCTCCATGGCAACCGATATCGGTGGTGACTTGGCCATTGAGATGATGGGCAGCCTGCTAGCTGCAGAGCCATCCAAGGACGATGGCTCACTGCACAACGCAGCTCGGGACCTGAACCTCGCCGCAGTAAAGGTCCTCATCCAAGCAGGCCATGACCCAGATTTCCCGAGCCCCTATCACAGCGGCCGGAGCGCACTCGGCGAAGTCTGTCTGAAAGGGTCCGATATGGGAGAGCTTACAGCAGAGCGCGAAAAGGCAATGCAAAAGGTCATCACTCACCTCGTGGACCAAGGGTCGGACCTCTCGATAAAGTCTCGGGGAAAATCCCTACTGCACCTCTGCTTCGACGCAAGGGATCCCGTGGCAACGAGCCGTATCTTCCTCAAGGCGGGAATGTGGAAGTACATCAACAAAACTGTCAACCAGTACACAGCCGACGACCTCACGTACTCGCCGACCATGTACGTCAAGAAGATCCTCCCTGAATCCGACATCAAGGAGCCCCTCCTCGAACTCCTCTACGCGAACCGCGCCACCGACGTCTTCTACGCCAACGAAGGCCCCCAGCCAGACGACGCAGTCGGTCTCCCAGAGGACATAAAAGTCCAGGAGAGAGCGCGAAAGGCGCGCATGGAGCGCATGGCCGAGGAATCCTCCGACTTCGCCGCATCTCTCGCGCGCAAACGAGAGCTAGCAAGCGTGGAGTCCCAGATCTGGGCGCAAAAGGCGGAGATGGAGGATGCCCGGCGGCGGAAGCTCCAGCAGGAGGACATGCTCGCCATACGCAGCCGTGCGCAGCTCGAGGAGTCGCTGGAGAAGACGGCCCATCAGCGGCGCATATCGGAGCAGCGCGCCATCACCGAGTCGTCCGTCTCACGCACGCGGGCCATCGCCGCCGCGGAGATGGAGACCGAGGACCACCGCCAGAGGAAGATGATTGACTGGGAGGCGAGGGCCAACAAGGAGCGCGTGGAGCAGGCTATGGCGCTGAGCGCTGTGCGCGTCAGCGAGAGCCAGGAGGTTGATCGGTTGGAGCGCAGTGCCGAGGAGCGCATGGGGAGGCGTCTTGAGGCGCAGCGGAAGTTGATTGAGAGCCAGGAGAGGCTGGCGAGGCGCATTGCTGCCGGGCCCGGCGTGGACCCGCGGAGGCAGCAGATTGGTTATGTCTCGGAGGAGCTCAGTTAGCATATTGCCTTGTTTGACTACTCTCACCTGGGAATTGCTAGGATGGCGTTTTGAGGTTGGTAAATGGGCGTTGAAAGGATTCGTCGGTCGATATACTACCCAGTTGGTGATGATATATGAAAACAATGGACCCGAAATGCCTATGGCCCATGACTTTGCCCGGACCACGGAGACGACTCTCAGCATTTCACCTTTTCCCAAAGTTCCACTGATATTCCTTGTCAGGCCTTTTTGGCAGCGTTTGTATTCTTGGAGCTCAGAGTAGCTAATAGTCATTTTCGCATCGCTAAAGCTAACAACAATAGTCAAGCAAAATATACCATGGCCTTACTCCGTATCCTTCTCACAGCACATGTCACCATGTCAGCTCTTCTTGGCCATCTGTATCGAATCCGCCCCTGTCTCCACAACCCGGTATCCCTCCGCATCCCCTTCCCCGATCGCAGCCTTCTCATACGCCTCCTCGCTACGGTCGCACAGCACCGCGAGGTCCTCGTCGCTGAGGATCTCATCACCGCCAGACGTCTGGTAGACCTGCCCATCCTTGAGCAGCAACGCGCGGAGCGTATCAGCGTCGAGTTCCTCGCGCGAATCCATCTTCTGGCCCATGGTGCGGAATGTGCCCTTCTGGATGACGAGCTTCTCGAGGCGGCGCTTGGCGTCGGCTGAGGTGAGTAGGGTCTCCTCGACAGTGCCCTTGGTGGCGAGGCGGTATACAATGACGGGGCGGGTCTGGCCTATTCGGTGGCAGCGGTCCTGGGCTTGGAGATCCTGCTGAGGATTGAAATCTGAGTCAAACAGAATGACGGTGTCAGCGGAGGCGAGGTTGATGCCCTGGCCGCCCGCCCGCGTCGATAAGAGGAATATCTTATAGTCCTCGTCTTCGTTAAACGCCTTGATTTGCTCGCGTCTGCTCTCCTGCGAGACGGACCCATCGATACGACAGGCGTTCCAGCCACGGAGTTCGCGGCAATAATCCTCCAGGATGTCGAGCTGTGTGGTGAATTGCGAGAATATGAGGACCTTGTGGCCGTCTGCGAAGAGCGCGTGAAGTAGCCGGTCGAGCATGAGCATTTTCCCAGAGGCTGTGACGATGGACTCGTCCACGGGGATGTCTGTAGCCGTCGCCCAGGGGTTGTAGAAGTTGTGTGGGCTGTTGCACACCAGCCGTAACTGGGCGAGAGGGTTCCCCAGCTTCTTTCTCGCAACTTGCTTCTCTGAAGAGATAGTCAGGATACCGAAGCCTCGATTTTCGTGGGTTGGGGTAACTCACTGGCTAGTTCAAGGGTCTGCGCCCTCTCCATCTCCTCGGGAGACAGAGAGGCATCAGTCGACTCATCCTCCCCTTCCTCCTCGGCCATCTCATCTGCCAGCTTGGCCTCAAACTCGTCGTCGGACATTTTTTCCTCGTCCGAGTCGGCCTCCTTGTATGTACGCGCCTTACGCGTGCGACTGCGGACGCTGCCGGGAGTAGAATGCCGACTTGATCTGGTACTCTTGGGTGCCGGTGAGGCTGTCGTAGGGTGATGTTTCCGCTTTCCCTGGTGTTGAGGTGTCGCCACTGTTTCCGTTTGCTGAGGAGGAGGATTTTTGGCCGGCCTCCCTCGACCTCGCTTTCCCATCATGAGGCTGAAGGCGTTCGGGGCAGGCGTCAAAGGCTCCCCCGGCGATGTCTTCTTGCGAGGGCTCTCGCGGATAGGCAGGGCCTTGTTGTCCTCCGGCGTCGCCTTGGCCTTCGCCGGAGCGGCAATGCTACTGGACCTCGAGGAGACACGGCTAGAGCGCCTAGAGATGGCTGAGCTGGTAATCTTCTCCACTACCTTGTTCTCCAGATATGCCCTGGTATCAATGCTCTTGTTACTGATGACATTGTAGAGGTCGGTCTGTTCCCTGCTCATTGGCGCAAACAGGACGTACTCCCGCTTTCGAGGCAGGTAAGCGGCCACGTCTTGCTTGACGCGCCGTAGCAGAAGTGGCTGCAAGATGAGGTGAATCTTTTTGACCAGGTCATGCTTCATCTGATCGGCAATAAACTCCTCGGTGCCCTGCTCATCTTGCAGGTCCGAAAAGTCAAACCATGACTCGAAAGCTTCCCAGTCGGTGAAGATTGTTGGCAATAGGAAATGCAGAAGTGACCAGAGCTCCTTGAGGTTGTTCTGCAGTGGCGTTCCCGTTATGAGCAGGCGCGTCGCAGAGGTAAACTGGCGCAACTGCTGGAAGAGCTTGGCATCGGCATTCTTCATACGATGACCTTCGTCCTGGGGCTTGGGTCAGCAGAGACGGGCATGGTGAGGAGGTATCTGGACGCAGCGAGACTCACAATGATGATGAACTCCCAATTGACCTTGGAGAGGTTGGCTTGTTCCCTCAAGACCATTTCGTACGAAGTGCACACAACGGGGAACTTGTTGGTCGGCCGTCCGTTCTTGAGGTTCCTCATCATCTTGGTGCGGAAGATGTTGTCGCGATCAGCCTTGGTTCCGTGGAACATGACAACCGGGATGGAGGGGACCCATTTATGAAACTCGTCCATCCAATTCGACAAGGTACTGAGGGGCGCAACGATGAGGTGAGGCCCCAGGTAATCCTCCTGCTCCCGCAGAAGTGCAATCAGGGCGATGGTTTGAACCGTCTTGCCCAAGCCCATCTCGTCGGCCAGGATGCCGCTCATGCCCTGGGAGCAAATCTCGAACATCCAGGTCAAGCCCTCGAGCTGGTAGTCGCGCATGGTGCCACCGACCATGCACTTGGGCTGCTTGGCCATCTCGAGGTTGTGCTCGCCAAGGGACTTGCCATCGAGGCTGCTGCCGACACGACCGAGGACCTGCGTCTTCTTGGTGAGAATGTCGCTGAAGGCGGCACTCTTCATGAGCAGCTCGTCGAGCTCGCGGGCCTTGTTCTCCCGCTCAGCCTTGGTCTCGGCCTTGTTCTTCCTGCTCTTGCGTTTCCGTTCGAGGGTCTGGTGCAGCTTCTCCTCGGCCTCCTTGTTGGCGCGTCTCGCCTCCTCCTCTTCCTTTGCTAAGCGTTCTTCGGTAAACCCTTCATCCATCTTTGACTTGCCCGGGGAGGCAGGCCGGGAGGGTGGTGGCGAGCTGGGGGCACTGGTGGGTATGCGAGCGGGTGACATGATGGACTCGACATCCGAGGAGGACGAGTCCATGGTAATGTCAGTAAATCGTACGGCGAGAGGATAAAGTCCGGTACGTCGTAAGGGCGGAGCAGGGCGGAGGCAGCTGGTTCGCGGGCAACGATCGATCGCGAATGGCGATGATGTCGTCGAAGGGTGCAGGGAGG
Source organism: Hapsidospora chrysogenum ATCC 11550 (assembly GCA_000769265.1). Taxonomy (NCBI): domain Eukaryota; kingdom Fungi; phylum Ascomycota; class Sordariomycetes; order Hypocreales; family Bionectriaceae; genus Hapsidospora; species Hapsidospora chrysogena. The sequence continues at coordinate 29,440 of JPKY01000034.1, forward strand.
GAAAAGCAAAGTGGCTACCTTGTCGAAGCCGGTAAGCGGAAAGCATCAAACCCGGGGAAAACGCCAAAAATAGAATCAGTTGCCAATGATACGCTTGTCAGGACAGGCTGAGACGGGAGTCAAGATTGTCCCCGAAAAAAAAGCGAAGAACGACAATGGCGTCAGGTGGTGGTAGAAGTGGTAATCGATGGCAGAACGCGACCAGGGCGCGTTCCCCCGCGCAAAATCGATTAAAGATCTGCAGGGGTTGTGATGACGCGCTGGACGCGAAATGGCAACGGAGTCACGGGGGTCGTCGCGCCGTCCCGCCCGGTACTTGCCCACCTGCCTACCTACCCTAGATGCCGCTCACCTACAGGTACAGGTACATACTGGAGGGCGCCAACATGTCCAGTGAGGCGGAGGAGATAGGTACCAGGTACGGGATATAAATTGTGAGGCTTTTTGTCTCGGCCGTAGGTAGTAGCCTTAGACTGTATTTCACTCCCGGAATGGCACATAATAATAGTGTCCCCGGTCTGGAAATTAGAGGTGGCGGGGGAAATATCTACTAATAGCATCGCACTGCAAATTAACCTGCTACAACATCAAGTTTGTTTTACCGTGGCGCATGACTGTCACAGTATCGGATGGGTTATCGAAATATTTGGATGACAGTGGAAAGGGGAAACGGGAGGGCCAAGAGACGTAGCATAACTGTCGACATGACTCAGGTGTGTCCTTTTCCGTTGTATCCATTTGTTCCCGAGATTGAGACAATCGAGTAACCTGGTGTTAATTATTCAGGCACTATTAGCACTAGTCATTTGTCGTAAGTATCTGGTAGTGGCGGTAGTTGCAAAATTTCCCCTCCCCCTCTCGGCCTAAATTTCAACCCCACCTACGTCCCATTCTCCGCCATCGCCCACTCAGTCAATTTTCCAAATCACTCCCAACTCACCACCACCACCAACCCAACCCAACCTACAACGGCCCGTCGAGTTCCCGCTCTCCTATCAAAAGGAGAACAACCCGGCTCGACCCTCCCTCCCGCCGCAAAACTGCTCCCACTCCGCACGCTCGTTCCCCGGCGCTTCAGCCCCTCGCCTCTACGCTCCTCCTCCTCCTCCTCCGCCGCCGCCGCCGCCGCCCACCGCTTCACCAGCACGTCTGCCGCCGCCATCATGTCCGCCCTCGCATCGCAGACCTACACCCCCACCGAGGAGGCCGAGGTCCAGCAGTGGCTCACCACCTCGGAGCGCCTCACCAAGGCCGCCTCCCCCGCCGACCGCTCCCCCATCCTCGACACCCTCAACGCCCACCTCTCCTCCCGCACCACCCTCCTCGGCTCCAAGCCCAGCAAGGCCGACGTCGCCATCTACGAGACCCTCAAGCCCATCGTCGCCGCCTGGTCGCCCGACGAGCGCTCCGGGGAGGCCGGCCGCCCCCATATCGTCCGCCACCTCGACTTTGTCCAGAACTCGCCGCAGTTTGGCCTGGACGTCTCCGACAAGGTCAAGGTCGACCAGGACGATGTTCGCTTCGTCAAGAAGCCCGTCGACGCCAAGGCCGAGAAGGAGCGCCTGAAGAAGGAGAAGGCTGCTGCCGCTGCCGCTGCCGCTGCCGCTGGCGGTCAGGAGGCTACCCTCGTGGACCGCACCAAGGACAAGGTCAAGGAGAAGGCCGCCGAGGCCAAGGCCGCCGTCGTCGGAGGTGAGGGCAAGAAGAAGGAGAAGAAGGAGAAGGCTCCCAAGCCGCAGAAGCAGGCCGCGCCCGCCGCGCCCCTGTCCCCATCCCTCATCGACCTCCGCGTCGGTCACATCCTCAAGGCCGTCAACCACCCCGACGCCGACTCTCTCTACGTATCCACCATCGCCATGGGTGACCCTGCCGGAGAGGATACCACCGAGTACGAGGGCCAGGTTTGCCGCACCGTCTGCTCCGGCCTCAACGGCCTCATCCCGCTCGAGGAGATGCAGGGCCGCAAGGTCGTCGTTGTCTGCAACCTCAAGCCCGTCAAGATGCGCGGCATCAAATCCTCCGCCATGGTCCTCGCCGCATCCCCGCGCCTCAAGGAGGGCGAGGTCGACGACCACAAGGGACCCGTCGAGCTCGTCGCTCCGCCCGAGGGCTCCAAGGCCGGCGAGCGCGTCTTCTTCCAGGGCTGGGACGGGAAGCCCGAGGGCCAGCTCAACCCCAAGAAGAAGATCTGGGAGACTATCCAACCCGGCTTCACCACCACCAACAGCCTCGAGGTTGCCTTCGACGCCAGCGCCGTCGAGCAGCTGGGCAAGACGGATGTCGGCAAGCTTGTCACCGAGAGCGGTGGTGTCTGCACGGTCAACAGCCTCAAGGGCGCCGTGGTGAGATGAATGGCCAGGTAGACCAAAAAAGATTTGCATGCACTCGTAGGTTTAGAACAAGACACTATACATAGACCGGTATACACCACATCAAATCTCAACTAGACAGTTGCGGTAATGGGATCTCACTTGTGCCTTGCACTCCGTCCACGTAATTACCACGAATCGTGATTTTTGGTGATTTTGCATCTCTATTTTCGCTCGTCCACGTTTCACCGTCACATATACCTCCTCTTCTATACAATGCCGATAGCCGCACCTGCTGAGCTTCCGCTATATCTATGTATACATATGTGCATGTACATGAGAGCCCGACAAATGCGGGGATCCGAAATAAAAAAAGGGGTAGCTTTTTTGGGGAAAATGGTGGTAAAGAAGTGAAGCCCCTTAGTTGGCCTCGTGCGCCCCGTCCCAAAAAGTCGATGGCCCAACCCACTGAAACGCCGTGGAAATGCAGAGAATGTTGATACAACCCGGCCGCCAGCTGCGCCGGATATGAAGGATGATGCGCCATCCACCGATAGGTGGATTTGTAGTGATACAGCGAAATATCTCGGATACTTCTTGTGCCTCAAGAGAAGAAGTACTTGCTTCCCCTCAATCTCGTGACATCGAAGTCGCCCTGTTACAGTTAGCATGGTGGTTTCTTGGTGACTTCATGGTGGAATCAACATACCTTTTTGGGGATGTCAGGAATGGTCAGGGGCAACCAGACTTCCAGGCGCTTCCCGGGTTTCTTCGCAGCTGTGGCCGTGACCTCCGTACCCATATCATCCTCATCGTCCCTCATCTCGTCCTGCGATAGGCCGTCGACCTCCTCGTCCACTTTATCCGGGACGGCGCCGAGCTCCATTTCTTTAAACTCTTCCTTGACCGTGACGTCCTCCTCAGCAGCCTTCATGTCCTCATACACAGATGCTGGAGTGACAATCTGCTTGGCCGCCTCTAGATCCCAGGGATTCCCAGACAGCCGCAGCGTGTTGCGCTTGTGCTCCAGAAGAAGCTCCTCCTTGGGCGTCAATTTGCTGTTTTTGCGTAGGTCCTTGATCTTCATAGCGACAGGGCTATCAGCATCAATGTATGCAAGGTATAGGGATCCATGATGCCGAGCCTTGAACTCCGCAGCCAGGCGGCCGACAACATCCTCCTCGTGGATCTGAATAAAGGCCTCTCGTAAAACCTCATTCATGACGTCGACGTCGGCGGCATGGGTCCAGAAGGAATCGTGAACTGCAGCAAAGTCCAGGCCGAGCTCATTGCACTGCAGCGCAGAAAGCAGCATATGGCTTGCGTCCAGCGAGTGGATGAAGTTTGGCGGAAACCCCTGGAGCTGTTTCTTGCGGTTGACCGGGTCCGTTTGGTTGCCAACCGGGTACACCAGGGCCTGGAGGCATGTCCGGATCTCCTTCATTGACGCCCGGCGATATGGCTGCACAACAGGCATCCGCAGTGGTGTTGTCCAAACCACAGTGGAGCGGAAGTTCTTTGTCAACTCGTCCAAACCCGCCTTGCCTTTCCTACCCGCCGCCTTGGCTGCTCTGCCTTGGGCCGTTTTCCCCTTCCGTGAGTTGCCTTTGGGTTCTTCGGCATTGAATTCCGAAGCGATTTGGTCGAGCTGGGCAGGTGTCAGAGCTCTGCAGCATCGACTGCCGATCTCTCCCAGCCAGTACTGAATGTCGTGAGCTCCGCGGAACATGGAGGCCAGGGCCTTGAAGATCTGCACAGCGGTGTAGGACGACAGTATCATGTTTGACGTGCCATTGTCCTCTCCGAGCGTGGGGTAAAGTGCGTCAATCTGCTTGCAGACCTGCTTCTTCGCGCCCTGGAACGTGACACCATATACGTTTGTCATGACTGTCTGCTTCACCACCTTCCGGGTGATTCTGCCGTCCATCGCCTTCGCCATGGGATTGTCTTCCTTTACATCCTTGGCAATCAGGTCTTTGACGAGCTCAGCCACAGCTGAGTAGACATCTGCCGGCCGGTCTCCGGGTTCGAGGTTGACCTGCCTAGCACCCCAGGTATCACCACCGAGTGCGGCATAGTGCTGCAGACCGTTGCAGGTTCCATCCTGGTGCACGGGCAAGTGAGAGACGTACTTGGTGGGATCAGGGAGGTCGTGAGCCGCCTTGAGCTCATAACACGTGGCCAAGCATTGCCACGGGTCATCGGCCTTCAGCCACCACCTGCTTCCATCAAGGGGATTCTCAACAGATTCGATGATGTTGGGCATATTCTCAGTCGTGAAGGCTTCCCGCTCATCGAAGCTTGCCTTATCCAGCCCGTATACATTGGCCATGTGGATCTTGAGCCAACGGAGACCCCTGGCGCCCAGCTCCTTTCCAGTGGCGAACTTCAGCAGACCGCGTGTGTGATCGGCGCCCATGTGGTTGAGGTACGTTGGAATGGGGTAAGCTCGGCCTCGGTAGTCGACATTGTGGGGGAAGTAGATTGTTTGATTCCGGAAGGCTCGAGCAATCTCTAGCTGGAGGTTCATGAAGCAGCGTTGCGAGTGGAGTCCGGATCGCTCGCCCTCGATGGTCTTCACTGTCTGTACCCACCGTCGATAGGCCTGAGGATCCTCCGTTGAATCTGGCTCAGGAGGGAGTTCGAATTTTGGGTTTGAAGGCGGTATGTTCGCGATTTCCTCGCCCCGGTTCCACGCCTCCATCATGACGCCGAGGACATCCTTGTTCACCCGCCAGGCCGTCTTCCCTAGCACATCCAGGCCCTTGAAAACTGTCTTGAAATCTCCGGCCTTGATAGCTGCCTTGGTGTAGAGGGTCTGCTCGACATCTCCAGGTTGCACTCGAATGACGCTCGTTTTGCCTTCGAGGAATCCACCGTCATGCAGGCCCTTCCATGGCTTCGGCTCAACTACCATGGGCAGGTGCTTGGCCAGGTAGTCGCCGAGGGGCTCCCGCTTCAACTGCTCCACCAAGCTGGGATTGAAAACGAGCATTCCAATCTTCCGTCCCCCGCGAAGTTGGAGGGCATGCGTGAAAGCGGGTTGGTATTGGCTGACATCTTGTTGGGTCAAGGGATCCTTCTTGGTCACCTTCACCTTGGCGCTCTCGATCAGGATCTTGAGGAGGATGGAGCCAACCTGTGTTCTGGCCTGAAGCGACCAACCTTTGCGCACCCCTTCGTTCGAGTCGGGATTGGATGGCTCTTGGATCCTAATGCCCGGTTTCTTTGAGGTGTCGACTTCAGCGGCATTGCCGGTGTACCGGACCTTGCGCTTTCGACGAGCTTTCTGCTCCTTCTCCTTCTCTTGCGCCGCAAGATCCTCTTGGGCGAGCTTTGCGACATTGGATACTAGTTTGCTGATCGCAATACCCTTATCGGCACCCGCTAGTGCGCCGTTGTTGAGCACCGTAAGGATTGTCACGGCGCAGAGGCGAGAAGGGTCAGCCTGTTGAATCAGTGGGCCGTAGAAACAGCGCTCCAGATCCACATCCGACTTGACCGCCTTCTGTTCCGACAACTCGACCAGCCTGAACTCCTCCTTGAGTCTCTGTTCCATCATGGCAAGCCACGACGCCATGTGGCTCGGTAGCGACGCCTCGTTGAATCCGCCAGAGTATATAGTGTTGACGCCTCGCTGTTGTCGGTCTTTGTGCTCCGCACGCCATCTGGCCATCGCGGAACTTATCGAATCTCGCTCCAGCTGCAGCTGCACCTCGCGTTGGTCGGCAGCAGGAAATTTTGAAATGTCGACATCCTGGAGATCATTCATCATCTCGAGGCCCCTGTGCAGCGTCTCCAGACCCAAGCCCTGCTGAGCCGTAGCCTGTAGTTTTGGGATCGGTAGCCTCCGCTCTGCTGTGGCCTCAGAAAGGGCTTCTTCGACCTGCGCCTCCACGGCGCCATCGTCCTCATCCACCTCGGTGGCATAGTTGTAGGTGGGGCAAATCTCGGTGATGACGGCCAGATCTTGGCCGCTCAGGATATCCGCCATGTTGAGGACCTGAAGCCCTGCCTCACCAGGGGCCATCCCCATATATCTCTTGACAAGACGTTGCAGCCTTTGCCCGCGTTCCGAGAGGAGCGATGTCTTGAGCATACAAGCAACAGTCTCGGCCGTGTGCGGCAAGCCCTTGTTTCTGATCTGCAGCTCGTACCACTTGTGCAAACTCTCGGCCTGGCGTTGGTCATTGGTTGCACGGATCTGTCGGAGAGATGCTCGAAGGTATTGGTTGTGAATGACGATACGCTCCTCATCCGACATAGTCCCGACGCTGTTGATCCTCTTGAGCACAAGCATGGCTCGCTCGAGTTTCCCCACGCGGATACAGGCATCAAAGACGGAGAGGAGGTCGTCGGTGTCGCCTGGAATGCCATCTCTGTTCATCTTGGTCATCGGTCCCGGCGGGCCTGCTTCAGGTATGATCAGGGGTATCGACGGATCGAAGGACCGAAAGACTTGTGACGGGAGGACTTGGGCCTGAAACGGTGGGAACGTCGAACCGTTGATCTGGTTGTAGGGGATGTTGTCGAGGTTCAGATCCCCGGCTGCTGTGGCGAGGCTGCGCTCGCGCACGCGACTCTGTGCTGCATTGGACAGCCGCCTCCCCCAAGACCGATTGTGACTTGTGACGACGCATCTCCGACCGAGACTCGGGTTCGCCCCTTGCGGCAGAGACAAGAGGCTTTTCGGAGAAGAAGGCGATGGTAGCCTGAGGGATGTCGCCCGGTGAACTGACAAGCCCTGGCGAGCATGCCGCGGGATCATCGTGGCGACGTCGCGCGCTGGGGGGGGGGAGAGACGCGACCGGAGGAAAGGGGAGTCGGGTTCCGGAGAAGAAGAATGCCCAACAAGCCGGCGCTGTCGGGAGTTTATCACTGCGCAATCATTAAGGGGAAAAAGAGGGTTGGGTATTAAAAAAAAATAGAGGAAAGAAAAGTACAAGGACGGGTGATCGCGTGGGCAGAGTTCGAAGGTTGAGAGGAAGATGAAGCTCTGAATTTTTTGCCTGGGGGCGAGTGTTACAGCAGATCTGCCACCGAATTGCCTGGCATCCAGTGGCTCGGGCCCCTTGGACGGACGCGAATGGGGCCGGCAAGATTTTCCGGGCCGCGAACCTCAAGTCGGTCCACCCGACTCCCCTTGTCGATCACGTGGCCACGCTCAAATGTCGTGCGTGGGACCCAAGGGACATTTTTCCAATGCTCGGAAGCAGGTGCAACACTTTCAGCATCTTTCTCGACAGAAATCGACATGGCTGCTCGCCCTGCGTTGACGGTCCTTGGCTGTCGGAGCTGCCAGAATGCAATTTATCGGGCAGTTATCAACTCGTCTGCGCCCGCCATGCGAGCGTTCCCGCTGTATACGACAAGAAAGCCGTTGCAGCTGGTAGCGCGAAGGGCCTTTTCAACGAAACAGAGCGATGCGGTTCAAACCAACGCGGGCGAACCTTCCGAGGATGCCGTTGAGAATCCCGGGGAGACTCCGTGGTTCCTCGAGGAGGAGCCTCCTCGCCACCCGCCTGGCCAACACAAGGTCGATCTTCCCAAGGTCCCCGACGATGCGCCTGCGATGCTCCGCCCGATGCTCAAGTACGTATACGAGGACATGGGCCTAGACGACATCTCGATGCTCGATCTCCGCGATCTTGACCCGCCAGCGTCGCTTGGCTCGAACCTGATCATGCTCTTTGCGACAGCGCGTAGCGAGCGCCACCTGCACGTTTCCTCAGGGCGCTTCGTGCGGTGGCTGCGGCGGAACCATAACGTGGGGGCGAGAGCGGAGGGCCTCATTGGTGCCGGGGAGCTCAAGACGAAACTGCGGAGACTCAGAAAGAAAGCCAAGTTGATGGGCCAGAATACCGCCATGATCCCCGGCGGGGACAACGGCATCTCGACGGGCTGGGTCTGCGTCAACTTCAGGGTCAACGATGGCGCATCTACCGAAGAGGCGAACTTTGATGAGAGCGGGAGCTTTTCGGGCTTTGGGACATCGCAATCTGGCACCTCCATTGTCGTGCAGTGCATGACCGAGTCTCGAAGGACAGAACTTGATTTGGAGACACTGTGGAAAGGCATCCTGAGGAGGAACCTCGACCAACAGGCCAAGATAAGGGGGGAGACTACAGATGCCGCCAAGTTGGACGAGATGCTGGCCTCCAAACTCCAACTCCACAACGCCCCCGCGGCGTCACAATGGGACGCCATGAAACGGGCGTCGCAGCAGCACCGGTACTTTTCCACTTCTGCCCGCCGCCTACAGTCGACAGCTCAAACCGCTGAACGTGGTCCATCCGCCATATCAGAGGTGACTTCTGATGCGCCTCAAGAACCTGAAAAAACGAAAGTGGACGGATGGGCAACGGGGGTCATAGATGTCCTAATCGCAGGTGCTCCTATGGACCAGGACAGGCTGGAGCACCTCGCGTCCGAAGTCCTTGGCGCACCGCTTACTGCCGAGATGGGCGCGGCTGATCGCCTTGCCCTCCTCGACCAACTCCTCGCATCGGGCGAGGAGAGAGGTCTGGCTGTACGGTCTAGATCTATGTTGGTCACCCTCATCGAATCCCTGGTCACTTCACCAGCTTACGGACCAGAGCTAGGACGGGCGCAAAAAAACTGTGAGATGCTCCTCACCGACGACCAGGAGCCGCTGGACGTCAAAGAGGTTGCCCGGCTCATGAACGCCTACTCGTATCGCCAGGACTGGGACCGGTTCTGGGACGTCTTCCGCACGCCTACCAGGTTCAACCAGCCCCGGTCTGCGCCGCTGTACGAGCTGGCGTTCCGCACCATGGCTTCCACCAAAGATGCGGTACTCTGCACCGAAGCCCTCCGTTGGGTGTACCCCGAGATGCTCACGGAGCAGCCCTCCATAAGAGTGGAGGGCCGGTTGTATCGGTCCCTCAAATCGTGCATCCTGGTTGCCGATCCCGCGGCCGAAAACCTGCTGTACTACCCGCCTCCCGCTGATGGAATTCTGGAGGCTCGTAAGCTGAAGCACAGAGAGTTCACTCGTGTGCTCGGAGAGGTTGAAACAATACGCGAGCATCTGCGCAATACTTCACGGCCCCAGGTCATTTCAGATGACTTGGGTGGGCCGTCGTTGCCTTCAGAGGGCAGCTAACGGGTGGTATTTGGACCGGCAGCTACGGGGCCAACCGGTCCTGGGACCCCTCGTCACGTCGTCATGTATAAAGGATCTATATGTGTAGATCTATATGTGTATACTATAATATGTATCAGTACTTGTAATACCATCAAATCAAGCCTTCTTCGCCGCCTCCCTTATGAGGGGAGCAACCTGTTTGCGACTTGCCGCCAGATTGTGCTGCCTCCACGCGACGCGCCCCGTACCCCCATCTAACCTGCCCTGGGCGTAGGCCTCCAGCTGCAACTCCCCGCTCGCCTCGTTGACGAAGTTGCGTACAGCCCTCTCTCCGGCATCTGATCTTGCCCAGACGAACAAGTCACGCCGGAACTCGCCGTTGGGATGTGAAGTCGTCATAACGGACACTAGGTCGAGCTCCTTCTCACCAGCCCAATCGCCCACGGCGGCGATAAAGTTGTCGACAGAGCCGTGGGCCTTCTCATCGACGAGGTAGTCCAGGCCCTGAGGAACACTGCTGATTCCAATCTTGACGCTTCCTTCCGTCCACTCCTTGTAGTCTTTGCGGAGGATGTCGCGGAAGCCTAGTGATGAAATGTCCTCCTTGACGGAGGAGATGTCTTGGAAGAGACTGGTCCGGTCGTACTCAGAGCCCTGGAGCTTGCCCTCCAGGAATGAGGCGGCCGTCTTGTCCTTCTCCTTGATCTTGGCCTTGGCGGTGAGATTGATGGTGTCGATGAGAATGGCCGACAAACCCAGCTTGGCCAGGTTGCCCTGCTCAGCAGCCACATCTTTGTCCCGGCTGGCCAATTCATCCCACAGGCTCTTACTCTCCTCGATGACCAAACTCATGCAGCTCCCGCAAGGCTCAATGACCCTGGGACTTTCTCCGTGGGGGATAACATCCTCGTCGGCGTGGTGGTCGATACACCCGGTGACCTGACTGGAGAACCTGCTGAGCGGGCCGGTGAGGGAATTGTGGTCGACGAGCAGCCAGCGCGTGTCCTCCGGCCGCAGCTGGTCAGGGATCTCGGAGAGAGTGAGCAGGTCAGACGGGGACAGGCCGACGCCGCCGAGGACGGCGGTCATCTCGGTGCGGAGGGCCAGGTCGGCGCGGGGGATGTTGGAGAGGGGGATGTGCAATGTGCGGGGGGGCGCGTGGGTGCGCAGGTAGGCCAGGACCAGGGCTGAACATAGCGAGTCGATGTCTACAGGTTGAGTTGTCAGTGGTAGATCTGGTGGTATGTGAGCTGGTGCGATGGGTTTTGCTGACCAGCAGACTCGTTGCCGACGACAAAGGTCAGTGGCAGCGACCGCTCAGCCGGTGGCGCGGTGAGGGCTGCGCGCGCCTTGGCAAGGAAATTACGTAGCGTCATTGACCCGTGACGCCTGGAAGACGGAGGATTAAGCGTTGTAAGGCGCCGGAACCAAGTTGTGGAAGGACATTCAATCCTGTCGCGAGGAACTTGAGGTGAAGTGGGGGGACGCCGCGGAGGTTGGTTTTGTGTTGGAGCTGTGGTGCTTGTTATGGCCGACATCAAGATACCAGGCATTGGATAGCAGCAATAAGGTACACTCTACCATGGTAAACGCCCAAGATGACGCATATTGAAGTATTCATGTTTTAAGTAATAACGTTGATAAATTACACAAGAGCCAGGTATAGTATATGGCTAGGCTAGCAAACATTTAGGTTCTACGTCGGTGGTCAATAATCTTAGGCGCATCACTTAAAGTCGTATTTCCACTCTGCTTGACATGAGTTCATGTACCCTCCAAACTGCCATTTCGCCTTCATACATGGTAGAAAAGCCTCGAACCAAGTAAAGTCCTTGCGCTGATATCCAGCAAGAGCAGAACTCAATCTACGCGCCTGTCGTATTAGAAGCCCCTTTTCATGTAGGCCGGATCTACCAGCCCCCTCATGGTGGAGGGTAGATAATGGATGCAAGGTGATTATGAGTTGGGAAATTGAAAAAGTAGAGGAAGTTCTAGGTAATAGTACCTGATGAATAACAACCTCCCCTTCCGGGTCATAACTCTGGGACAATGCCCGTCGTTATGGTGGCCGTTGAACGGATGATGAGAACACGTAGAAAAGGCGTCCACGTAATTATTAATGCAGCATTGACAGAGAGGCAAAAACGCGCCTTCCTTTACAGCCGTCTAGCGACAATTCACTGCCCAGTTCATTCTTTGCTCAAACGGGGGATGTCATTCCATGCCAACGAGTATAGAAGAAATTCTGCAGCAATTTTTTTCAATCAAGGGGGGATAGCTCAGTTGGGAGAGCGTCAGACTGAAGATTAACTTCAATCATCTATCACCAGCGCTGGTACTTCCAGGGCTCTCGGGATATCTGAAGGTCGCGTGTTCGATCCACGCTCACCCCATACATCTTTTTTTTTAATTCCACCTTCTAGTGATTCTCTTTTTGGTGGCTGCCATAGTGATCATTCTGCTCTTATGGTCCCACTGTTGCGTTATTGATTGGCCAATGGGTCGGTTTTGACCTCTTCGCCTTTGTTCCACATTGACCTGTACGGCTTTAACCCGCCTCGTTCACGGACCTCGCCAATTCGTTCTACCTAGGTAAGTAGTAAGTAGCACAAGAAGTATCACATATCTTAGTCGATAGTAGGTTTCTGTCGGTACAGGTCAGAATATGATCGGCACCCTCTGTAAGACGAAAACATTGGGATCTACACATTGGCTACAGTACCTCGTACAGTACACCGGAGCTTGCGGCAACTGTCAAGGGCTCATGGTTCGGTGAACTCCGGTAGCGGGAAACCAGAGCACCGGCGACCGGATCTGCGGATCATCATATAATCCAGTGATGCAGTATATAGGCATGTACTGTGATTCTTCGGCCCACTACGTCTGTACTCGTTCTGGAAACTCACTAGAAAATACTATTATCTCTCCATGATGCACGACGACTTTGCCAAGCACTGAGAGTTAGCTACGTACAGCATTATTGACCGACATCCATACCGCTTAAGATCAGCTTGAGCAGGCACACGCCGGAAGCGTGCAAGCGTTCGACGACTTACAGTACAGTATATAACCCAGCACCTTATTTGGCAAGGTCGGTACAGGTGCAATTGGGTTCAAGCCAAGCTGTAGGAATGTGCATAACTTACGGACGGAGCTACCTTAGATCGCAACTCTAATCTGCCTATGACCGGCTTGTTCGTGATATGGCCTACATCATATCCCCGCCTTCTTGCAAGTTCCATGGGGCGGGGCCATTCTAGAAGCTCGCCCATGTGCCTCTTCCGGGTTTGGGACCCTTGACAAAGACAGAGCAGAAAATCGGTGCGCGCGCACACTGTACAGCAGCTGGCCCGTCAACCCGTCTAGGTTGGGTACTAAAATGTTTCCGCGGCAGCTGATGGCGGTGGCGCTGGGTGACGTCAGGCCAGAACGATCCCGCCGCTAACACGCTCTTGGCGATCATCATCAATGGCAAGTTGCCACTCACAATTCCTCTGCCCTCCAAGGCTGTGAATTGGCAACAGACCTAGAGGCTCCTCAATCCACTTCCTTTAGACGTCTTCTCCACGCCGCTCATCATGTCAGGAAGCCAGTAGCACTGGCCACCCTACAGTATTGGCAATATGGAGATACTGAGTAGAGCTTGCGCACGCAGTCGGGCCGTCGACAAGCCACGCGCTGTGCGTCTGGGCCAGGGTTGCTGGTAGTGGTGGGCGCTTCTCCGCTGTACCCCATTCACCATTTTTTAACCTACGGTCCTAGAGTACGCTAACGGCAGTTTTCCCTGATTCCAGAAGCTCTTTTCCAGGGCGGCCCCTGTGATGCTATGACTGGTGGCTGGGTTGGTGGTGGCTTGGGTACGTGAGCGGGGAAAAGGCTGGGCACGTTGACGAGTGGGGCAATCTTGGATAGCACGGCGAGGGGCGTGGCGGGCGGGCAACTGCGTTGAACATAGTCCAGACTCCAGAGCATGGTTGAGTTGGTGACGACGACGACTGGACCGGCAATTCTGCGCCATGACCGGGGTGCGTGGGAGTTGGGTCGATGTTTATGTGCGGGGCAGACTCCACTGGAAGCCCCATGCCCACGGGACTTGAAGCCTCGTAATGGTTACCCAGAATGTTTGCAAGCTTCTGTGAGTAATTTACTACGCGTACCAACTTTGAACTTACCTTACCTAGTACTACGTGACCTACCAGGTACTCAGCAGTAATGCGTACATACTAATTAGTACTAGTGGTCATTTCCACGCGTCGTTACTCCCCACTCTGCAACCCCGGATGGGGGATTGATCTGCGGCAGAAACCCCACCTTTCTCGCGCCCAGCTCCGGTTCTCCTTCTGCCGGTAGGTGGCGCTCCCACCGAGCAGGCCCGAATAAGCATCGGGGCTGATTCCACCGGTGTCCTTGGCGTGATGGTCTTGAGTCGACTCGGTGACTCAGTATGTAGAGTCCTGAGTCCTGACCACGCACACCCACTCGGCCCAACATGGGTACGATTCCTTCCCGCGAGCAGGGGGGCCATGCGCATACGTACTACTAGTAGTAGTAGTGTTGTAATTGCCATATTATACCGTATGAGTACCCATCTGCGTGTCTGCCGCCCCGAACCCCGATGCCATCATCATCGCAACCACGTCGTCAGAGGCTTACGTACAGTATATAAACCTAGCAGGCTCCTCCTTCCACGCGAACGGCTAAGCCCGCCCTCCCCTACGCCTTCCGTATTTGCTTCCACTGACCTCTTCCCCCTCCCCCGCTCCGTCCCTCGTCGACTCGGGCACCTTTTACTCCTTCCGTGTTGTTGACGGCCGAGCAATAACTGAAGTTATTACCCTACCTAGATACTAGTAGGGACTGGGGCACTACCAGTAGTATCAGTACTTCAGCCAGGACTTCAGCCAGGACTCGGTCCTGTCCGTGTCTTCTCGTCATGGCCATCCTCAAGAAGTCCGCCCTGGCGGCCCTGTCAGCGGCCTCAGCGGCCAACGCTCTCTACGTCAATGGCAGCGTGACAGCACCATGCGACTCGCCCATCTACTGCCATGGCGAGATCCTCAAGGAGATCGAGCTGGCCAAGCCCTTTGAGGACTCCAAGACCTTTGTCGACATGTAAGTCACCATCATCACACTCGCGGAGACCGCCCCCGAAAGCTCACACCACATGACGCGTGCAGGCCTGCCTTGAAGCCCGTGGATGAGATCCGCCGGGCCTTCGACAAGCTCGAGAAGCCCCTGACCAACAACACGGCTCTCAACGACTTCCTGAGCAAGTACTTCGCCGATGCCGGCGGCGAGCTCCACGAGGTGCCCGAGGACCAGCTCAAGACAGATCCCGTCTTTCTCGAAGCCATTGACGACTCCGTCATCCGCGAGTTCACCGAGAAGGTCATCGACATCTGGCCCGAGCTCACTCGCACCTTTGGCAACGCCCCCGGCAGCAACTGCACCGAGTGCCCCACCAGCTTCATCCCCATCAAACGCAGCTTCGTCGTCGCCGGTGGCCGCTTCCGCGAGCCTTACTACTGGGACACCTACTGGATCCTCGAGGGCCTGCTGCGCACGGGGGGATCCTTCGTCGACATTGCCCGCAACACCATTGAGAACTTCCTCGACCTTGTCGACAAGGTCGGCTTCGTCCCCAACGGCGCCCGCATCTACTACCTCAACCGCTCCCAGCCCCCGGTGCTCTCTCAGATGGTCCGCCTCTACATTGAGCACACCAACGACACCGAGATTCTCGACCGCGCCCTGCCCCTGCTCGTCAAGGAGCACGACTTCTTCATGAACAACCGCACCGTCGACGTCGAGGCCGGCGGTAAGACCTACACTCTCAACCACTATGCCGTTGAGAACAACCAGCCCCGCCCCGAGTCCTACCGTGAGGATTACGAGACTGCCCGCAACACGTCCTATTACTCCGAGTCGGGCATCATCTACCCTCAAGTCGAGGCGCTCAACGACACCGAGCTTGGACAGCTCTACTCCAACCTTGCCAGCGGAGCCGAGTCGGGCTGGGACTACAGCAGCCGCTGGATCGCCCGCCCCGACGATGCGGCTCGCGACAACTACTTCCCGCTGCGCTACCTCAACACCGTCAACATCGTCCCCGTTGATCTCAACTCCCTCATGTACGCCAACGAGATGGCCATTTCCGAGTTCTTCAACCAGACCGGCAACTCGACCGCCGCCAGCTCCTGGGCCGATCTCGCCGCACGCCGCTCCGAGGCCATGCACTCCCTCATGTGGAACGACACCCACTTTGGATATTTCGACTACAACATCACTTCATCCTCCCAGCGCCTCTACGTTCCCGCTGACAGCGACTCGTTGGCCTCGGAGCTCTCTACTGCCCCGAAGGGTCACCAGGTCTTCTTCAGCGTCGCCCAGTTCTACCCCTTCTGGACTGGCGCCGCCCCTGATCACATCAAGGCTAACCCCCTTGCCGTCAGGAAGGCCTACTCCCGCGTTGCCGAGTACCTCGACGCCCGCGCCGGCGGCATCCCCGCCACCAACTTTAGGACCGGCCAGCAGTGGGACCAGCCATCCGTGTGGCCGCCCCTGCAGCACATCCTCATGGCCGGCCTGCGGAACGTCCCCCCTACCTTTGGCAAGGACGACCCCGATTACAAGGACGTCCACGAGCTTGCCCTGCGCCTCGGCCAGCGCTACCTCGACAGCACCTTCTGCACCTGGCGCGCCACTGGTGGATCCACCTCCGAGACACCCCAGCTTCCCGGCCTAGGCGATGAGGATGTCGGCATCATGTTCGAGAAGTACGCCGACAACTCCACCAACACCGCCGGCGGAGGCGGCGAGTACGAGGTCGTCGAGGGCTTCGGCTGGACCAACGGCGTCCTCATCTGGACCGTCGACACCTTTGGCAACGAGCTCGAGCGCCCGGAGTGCGGCGATCTCGAAGCCGCCAATACCGACAGCAGCAGCAGCAGCAGCAGCAAGAGGGCCGCCCGCAGCGCCGTCCAGCTGAGTGTCAGGGATGCCCAGCGGACCAAGAAGTTTGGTCGCAGGAATAAGAGGAATTGAGTCTGAGTGGGCCCCTTGATTAGTGTCACAAATTTATTTTTAGTATTAATTCTCTTTTGCCCTCTCTTGGTTTCGGAGTTGCTCATACTTGGTATGAGGCCGGTCTAGCTTTATTGCCATGGGATCGGCGAAAAGACTTTAGAGAGGGCCCAGGCACGACCCCCTATGTATTGTGTAGATGTCTATGAAAACAATCCCATAATCATCAAGTGGGTTTCGCCCATCCCGTTGTGCCGTCAGTCATGGTCGCGTGAGCTCTATCCTCTACCAGGGCGTAGTACCCATCGAGGCTCTCTACCCTTTGCTTCCACGTATATGTATTCCTGCGTGGTCTAGTAAATAACGCCATCGAAATTAAACCGCTAAGGACGTGGGGGTTAAAAAAAAAAAAANAAAAAAAAAAAAACAAAGAAGAAAGGCCCAAAAGGGAAAGATCAACAATCAGCGTCCAACGCACCCAGCAAGACCCCCGGGACTCCCCTCGATGACGGCTTCAGGTCTCTCCTGCATCCACGTACGAAATCCCTCCTCGCTCTCGTCCGTGGGGAACCTCTCGTGGACTGTCGTCCCATTGTCCATGTCGCCATACCAGCTACTCCAGCTGGGAGGCAGTTCGAGCTCTGGAAGCCCTCTGTTTTTCATGGAGAGGAAGTAGACATAGAGAATCTTGCAAACCTCGGTGACCCTTTCAATGAAGTTTTCCCTCTCCTCAGTGCCGCCCGGGTCGTCGAGGGGGTTGTCTCCTAAGCGCTTCCAGCGGGATATGCGCCAACGAAGCGATAGGAGAAGACGCCCAAGGCGGGGAACAAACTCCGGCCCGATGTCAAGCTTGTTCTTGGTCAGAATCTTCTGCAGTTCCTTATACTGTGCAAGTTCGATACCGCGATTGGCTATCCGCGACAATATCGCCGCCGCGTAGAACGCCCCTTCGTGGTCCCGGTCGTCGGGGTCCAGAGCCTGGCGGACCCCCCTTCTCTCAGACGTGAGGATGAATGTATGCCGACTTGGCATTTCGGTGCTCCTGAGGAGCTTCTCCAGGCCGTCCATCATGGGATCGGGGAAGCGGACGCAGTTGGTCCATGCGCCCTTGTGTTTCCCCAAGGCGTCTTTGATGAACTTGCGATCGTTGATGAACTTGCGCATTCCGCAGTCCTGTCCATTGCGAAGCGACGACATATAGATCTGGCAACCAGTGATGTCAAGGCGGTAGAGTAGGTCCCGTCCCAGATAGACACAAATTGCATCGAAGTGGTGGCCCAGATGATCGATTTCTTGGTCAAGTCTCTTGAAATCAATGGTGTCGGGGACATCAAGACGGCAACGTCCAAGGCCATTGCTTCGTTTGACATACATGTAATACTGACCTGAGAAGCAAAAATCCCGTTAGACGACGCCCACGTGGAGATATTCAAGTCACTTACCCTCGTAATCCATTGGTCCTTTCTCAACGTATTCCATGAAATCAGCCCTGACACACATATTGCACAGCCTCGATCTGCGATTTGGCTGAGCGCATGTTGTGCACGGGTTTGAATCTTGCGTCCCATCGATACACTATATTGTGTGTCAGAACGCATTCTCGAACCGATGTCATGCCGGGTACAGCTATGAGTATGTTCACCTTCACCTTGAATATCTTGCAGCCAATACATGTGGAGCGAGATTTCCTCTTCTGATATGAGTGCTGTTTCTCCGCGCCCGTCATTGGTCGATTCCTTCTTCCACGGGCAGGTTTCGGCGATAATGATGAGGCTTCCACCTGGGGCTCTCCATGCTCCCCATGACGCCAGGGCTGTCTTCTGCTAACAGATGTTGAGGTCTCAGGGTACCAAGCTTCGCCGGTGGGAACCCGGGAGTTCAGAGATCGGGAGCGGTCACTGCGCGCCGCTCCAACGCACCGTCCAGAGCCCGGGTGCTGTGGATCCGAAAGGCGACGAGTCCGCGGAGGCACTGTCAGGTACTGCGAGCGGCTCCTATGCTGAGCGTCTGCTCTGGGGCCCGTCGCTTGGGTGTCTGGATGTTGTGAGCGCATCCGTTTTCTCCCCGACAGCCGTCTGTCGATGCCGGAGGGGATCTGAACCCCAATCCCGGGGGATTGCCGGTCAGCGCTCAGGTCATGCATGGCCGGCGTCAGAGGAGATGTACCGGAGCCTGGCGTGGGCTGCTGAGGAAATTCTGCGGAAATGGGGTCTCCGTTCAATTCGTCTTCAGGGGCAGGTATGTCCACAACAGAGTTTCTTGAAGACGGTAGGAAGTTGACGGCGTTAGGCCACCAGGTGGGTTCCGACTGGTCGAGGCCTTGTCCGCTTCTGACAATATCGCCGTATCGGAAGCTGGGATTATTTCCTCTCCCCATAAAACAGCGTGCCGTAGGATTCCAGGCCTTCTCCTGCTCCGAGGCTGCTTCACTGACGGCATAGGAGATGCTACTCGTGGTTTCGGGTGGTTGGGGGAAAGAGTACTGGGACCGGGCGTAGTCAGACTCAGACGGATTGAGGGACGGATTCCCATCTGTTTGTTGGCTGAACGAGGGAACTCCGTGGCTGTATATGCCAGCGCTCAAAGGACTCGACATGTGTTGAGGTCGGTACTCCGTGGAACTATGCTCAGACGAGGCTGTCACTTCCCTGTTGAGTGTAGCATTAACACCGACGAGACGGTCCAATACCGAAGTGCTAAACCTTTTCGCGTGCTCCTCGTAGGGTCCTGAAATCCAGGGGTTGCCTGGGTTGGAGAGGTCATAGCCTGTCCCGCTCGGACAACCATAGCTTTGTGAGAATGCTTGGGCGGGTTCGAGCGTTATGTCGCCTGGAGACTCTGGCTCTGTCGACCCGGAGTTACCGGCGGGCACAATGAGATGGGCTCTGTGAAAAGTTAGCTCAGTCGCCGTCCCCGTGAATGCGGATCTGAGGGTGGTTACGTCGGGGGATGTGCTATTGTTGCATCGGGGTCGATCCCTGACCCCACGAACATATAATTAGTGTTGGGCATCGTGGTGGAAGCCATGTAGTCGATCTGGGGATCGGCAAGAGTCGAACCATGCGTCAATTGACTCGGCTGGGAATATCCCCGGTGTTGGCGGGAGGCCATGGGAATATATAGATGGAAGATGGAAGATGGAAGATATGCAGCTCGAAAATGGCGGAGGGCAAGTTCAAAGCATTCAACTGGGCGGATGGAGGGACATGGCCCTATGAACAACTCGGAAAGGCTCTGTGCTCTGTCCCCGGTTAGGCAGTCGTGCCGGGGGATTTGGGACTGCTTCCACTGCTATACTGATCTCGAATGTTACACAAGAGGTGGACGCTGAGTTGTCACGCTGTTCGCCGAGGACGATCGTGGCTGTGCAAGAAACCGGCCAAAAACGGACGATATTCGACATAGATCTTTCGAAAAGGAAGGGCGGTGGGGCCTAACTTGAAGAAGTGGACATGATTTGTATCCGTAGCGGCTCTCGAACCCCTGGTGATCTCTCCGCATACTGGGCAGCACGTGGTTCGCGTGAGGCGACGACACCGACCGACACAACGGGTCGGCCCCATGTCTACCTTAGCTCGCCAAGTGTGCTTCTCAAAGTTCGCTTAGTCAGTAGCCAGCATAATTCCCATGCCTCATGTAGATGATTCGTTCATAGCTGTCGAATAGAGGTTGGCAACCTATCAAGCGATCAGTCGTGATGGTGTACCATAGTTGTGGACGTACACAGACCTGGGGCGTCCCACAGCCTCCTGTGCCTAGGATTGACGGAAAGTGCACATTTGAGAATCTCGGTGAAACTGCCGGCATGCAGTAATAACCGCACCCATTGAATAATCAGACCGCCTTTCCTCTGGCACTGCCAATGGAAGATGAGGCTCGGTAGGATGGGCAGGCGCGGTATTGAAGGATAGGTACCCAACGTCGATTCGTGCGGCCGGCATAGCACAAAACCAAATCCTGGGAAAGCAAAGCCGCTAAGATTCAAAGTTGGATTGAGCTTGGGGGCGTTGCGACCCTCGAGACTCCTTTGTTGGGTGGTAGTCGACAAGCCTTCACAACCCATAGACTATAGGCCTTAGCCGCACCAAGGCCCCTTCTGGTCGTCCTCTGGCGGTGAAACAGCTTGAATGATACTCCGAGGAGCCAGCGTCCATGGTGAGGCGCGTGTTGGGGCAGGACCGATACAAGGCAATCAAGCTTGGCCGCCGTAGACGGCCACCCCTAGGTGGAGCCTGATGTAGGCCTAAGCCAAGTCGTCATGCCCAGCGACCATATCAGGCGACATTCGGGGAAGGCATGCGGCTCTGCTCGTTGGCTGACGGGCATGCTGCATGGAGGGCATGCTGCGCGGCGACAATAGAGGGTTTGCGAAAGATTCGTGCTTGTAAAAAAATATCACAGGGGGAATTGACTGCAAAATGGAGTATTGCCGATGGCTCTAATGCGGGGGTTTGATGAGTTTGGATGTTCAATGGATTCGGAAGAAGGATGTGAACTGTGGCCAGGCAAGATGATGATGCTAGCTCACTTGCCCCACTTAATTGGACCTACCTTAGTACCTGAGGTATCCGACTTGAGGAAGGTGCAATCAAGAACCATCTTTCCAAAGAAGTCAACTATGAGGGTTCCAGAATCAGTAGCTGAATAGAAAATAGGGTAAGTGAGGTGCCTATTATGCAGTGCAAGGTGACTGAAATATTGTAACAGTTACTACCTGGCATGTAAGAAATTAACCCCGAGATTAACATGTCCCAAACTCCTCATTATCCCAGGGTATAAAACGTGCATAAGTGGTGCCCAAAAGCAGCCATCATCGTGGAAAGTGAACCGTTCCCCTAGGAAAGTGCGACCCGCCCAACTAAATACTACTTACTATCTTGGTACGATAGTAGGTAGCTCTATGACGCTGATAAAGTTCCTGTTCCCCCTCCATGCGAATGGGAACTCGGCTTTTCGCATCGTGCCAAGTTCAATCCGCGGAAATCAGCTGGGTAGCCACCGCAGGCGAGCCCTCAATCTTCTCGACGACGCAGGCGGTGCCGTAGGCGCAGGCCTGTGCGAAGCCACCGAGGTCGGCGGTGTCGAAGCGCAGGCAGATGATGGCGTTTCCGCCGCGGGCCTTTGTCTCGGCGACGCAGCGGCTGAGGGAGTCGTTGCGGCACGAGTAGAGCATGGTGGTGAACCAGCGGAGCTCCCCGCCGGCGACGGACTTGAGGACCATGCCCAGGCCGGCGGCCCAGTTGCGGGTGCGCACGGTGAGGCCGTAGACGGCACCCAGGACCTTGACGACGCGGTAGCCGGGGAGGTCCATCATTGTGGTGGTGACGATGCCCTCGGTCTCGGTGAACTGTCGTGTGTTGTTAGCACCGGGCGGCGCCGTGTCCAGTGTGGTGGGTTGGTGACGAGGGGGGCCTACGCAGTGGAGGTCGGAGATTTGTGGTGGGATGGCGGCTGTCTCCTGCTCATGCCCCTTCTCGCTGCTGGAAGAACCGAAACCCATCTTGGCGGTGTTTCCAAAATAGTTGTGCAGATAGCAGTAGTTGGTGTTGGGTGGGTATCCCAAAGTACTAGTAGTACGGGCGTATAGTAGTCTCAGTTCTTGCTCCGAGGCTTGTCCAAGTAGGAATGCGAATCAGAATGGGTAGAAGGATGAGGACAAGAGAACGGGAAGAAGGGACAAGCCTTTATATAGATACACCATAGCAGAGGATACGATGACATCTCGCTATAAAGACGGGCGTCGTCGCTCCATGTTTAATGCCCCCATGTCTCACACGACTGGGTATCGCCGGAACTGATGGCGGTGCTGAAGGCGCTGAAGGCACTTGAAGTGGCTCTACAGGGTTAAAAGCGGGTCTCGCGTTCCCCGTATTCATCGTATCTCCATGACGCTCTAAGAGCGAGTGGCTGAGGGCCACAAGAGCCCAGTTAGGCAATTCCAGGCCCCACAGCTGCCCTGTTAGTGCCGATCAGCGGACGATGGGCGTAGACACCAACCCAACCACGACCCAGGCAAGCCAGGCAACATCACCTGTCGCGGTACTAACACCATCAAGTCCTCGTGGTGGGTTCCGAGCGTCGCTGGCGCCGGTCCGGCCCTCGCTTCCCCAAAATGGCGCCGGATGCTTGTTGGCTGCCTACTAGCTGTGTCAGAAGTGGATCTTACAGTACGTAGTACGAGTAGTTGAAATACTAGTGGGTATTTACTACTAGTAGCTACATACATACAAAATTCTTTTGTCGTTACACTTACGTTGTCCTCAGACGTACAAGTCCTAACTTGGATCGCATGAATCATACAGCATATATTCACATATTCACATAATGTCCTTGATCCTGCCCACTTGATCCTGACCACCTATCAACAACTCCCCAAAACTGACCCCCTCGCGCCGTGAGATCCCATACCGCACCCGTCGCTTCTTCATCTCCCTCGTGAGCTCCATCCCACCCAAACCTCCCGCCGCAGGCGGCACCGCGATGAGCCTGGAATCGCGCAGCACCGTCGATGCAAAGCTCAGCACCTCGGGCCCTACGGCCATGTGCGCAAAGACGGCGCTCAGCACCCCGCCAGCGAGGAGCACGGTGCACGAGACGAGGCAGAGGGCCGCCCAGGCCTTGGGGATGTGGTACACCAGCACAAGGTGGCTCACTTCGCCTGAGCCCGTCACGTTCTGTCGCAACGCCGGTGCTGCTTCTGCTGCGACATTGCCTGCCCTATTGTTCAATGCGTCGATGTACATCTGACTGATGTGTAGGTAGGAGTTCAGGGCTTGCGTCAGCCGCAGACTCAGAATCTCCTTATCCAAATCCCGGAGCTGGAGAGGCGGTGACCCGTCACCCTGGGGCAGAGTGAGGTTTGTGAGAGCCGGATCGGCGAGGAATTGCAGGGTGAGGTCGGTGTTCGACACGCTGCCATAACTGTCCCCTGAGGCTAGGGGCATGTGCGTCGACACGAACCGCAAGACCTGGGGGAAGGAGAGGTGTGAGATGTTCTCCGGCGGGTGGTCCTTTTGTGACGGGCGCTGAGCGGAAACACGGCAGTCGTGCCGCTCGGATCCGGTTTTGGAGCAGGTGACTCTGGACTCGACATATTTCTGTTCGATACCGCAGTATGAGACTATGTAGTCACCTTGGTCAAACACCCTGGTGAACAGAGCCGCCTGGAAGAGCAACGCGGTAGGTCCGGCTTCGATATCGGGTTCGTCGTTGAACAGCGCCGGACAGCTGGAAAGCCTCTCCTGATACTCCCACGGCTCGTCTTCGAACATGTGGGAGTACAGCCAGGTGCTATTCGACCAGAGGGGATCGACGAGTCTGTCGACGGAGATACTGAAAGGGGCACCACCCTCTACACGAGTGCTGTTTCGGTCGGTTGAATAGCCCTGGAAGGTACCATTGGGCAATACCGGAGGTGAGTTGTCCCACACGCGCTCCAGAGCTGTCGAGTCGACCAAGTTTTGTCCCTCCCATTCAGACCCGGACATGGCTGCAATGTCCTCACATTTGAGCTCAACATAGCTCGATTCCATATTGAAGGTGGTATTTCCAGTGGCAAGGTCGAGGATTGGGAGGCCCACAAGAGCAGAATAGTCGGAGCCCGAGGGCACATCCTGCCACTCCGTCGTCGATTCGCTTCCGTGGGATGAAAACAGGGGGACTTTGACGTTGCCCCAGAGATCGGTAGTGTCATCTTTGATCGCGAGGGGTGTAAGAAGCAGAGCACTGTACATGGTGGCCACAAGATCCAGGACATTGTTGCTTGATGTGAACGAATTCGGGGTGCGCGTCTCCATCCCCGCAAAGATGGTCCGCACATTTGTGTCAAAGTAGACCGGCGTAGCAGACTCCGTGGCGGTAGCCAACCGTGACTCGACCATGCGAAGTACGGCCTGCGAACCCAGCGGCGAGAACACCCAGAGTAACAGCAGAGCCAGTCCGAGCAGATTGAAGGCTCTAAGTTGAAACTGCGTCAGGATGGCCCCGCCCACGGTCCGGCTTCCCAGCAGTTGCTCTAGAGCGCCGAGGGTGCCGCCCTCCTCGAGTTTCCAGCGGGCAGCTTGCAGCATGAAGCGGCCGACAATGGCAGCAAAGAGGAGAGGGAACAGAGTGGAGAGCTATTGTCAGAGAGTATTAGAAGACGTCTTGGGCGGTTTGTGGGCTGGTATTGCAGGTAGTAGGCGCTCACAACGGTAGCAGCGTTCTTCCATCTGCTATAGGCCTCCTGCGATACTTCATACCCGTCCCTCACCAGAAGAACCGCGGCAAAGGCCAAGAGGGCAAGGGGGGGCACAATCGCGGCGAGATCCGCTAGGATTGTCCCAAAACCAGCCTTTTCCCTGGAGAGTCCAGGCGGTGCCTCCTGCCGGCCAGGACCACGGGCATCATGACTCCCCGCTGTTGTCCAGGTCGGCTGGGTAGCCAGCTGGTCCGGAGCTTCGGCCGCAAAAGCTGCGTGCTTTGTCTCCTCGTACGGGTCGAGCCCAAAGTCAAAGTTGGGCGCCGTGGTATTGCAGGGCCCCTCAGAGAAACGGGGCCGACGAGGCTTCTCGGAGGCCAAAGGCAGTGGCAGCGGTGACGGGGACGAGGCCGCCATGTTTGGTCACCAGACACGGACGACAGGCGCTCAAAACCAGCACATCCCCTTGAATGAGGGGATATCGCGCGTATCT
Source organism: Hapsidospora chrysogenum ATCC 11550 (assembly GCA_000769265.1). Classification (NCBI taxonomy): domain Eukaryota; kingdom Fungi; phylum Ascomycota; class Sordariomycetes; order Hypocreales; family Bionectriaceae; genus Hapsidospora; species Hapsidospora chrysogena. Next base: position 54,552 of record JPKY01000034.1, read on the forward strand.
CGCGATGCGCGACACGGGAAGTTCTAATCAATGCCCTGTCGAGCCTGACTGGGCTGGGGCTTCTGCGCTGCTCGCAAGTCAGCCGCACAGCACCAGGGTCGCAACGGCCCGCCGCCCATCTTCAGGGGGGCACCAATGTGGATGGTCGGGCACGCAGCCATCGCAAGGTAGCATGCACGGCTACCCATCGAGTCGACATACTCGTACTAGGGTGGTGGCATGCGGCCAGCCTACCTCGGTCGGCGTCGGGGGGGNGGGGGGGGGGGGGGGGGGGGGGGGGGGACTGCAACATGGTGGTTGCCGCGGGGCCCATGGCAAAGGCGGTAAGTGATGCGGCATCCTGGACCTCGAAAGATAGAGAAGATGGGATGGGGAGCAGAGAGATGAAGATGGAAGAAAGTGAAGGTTGAATGAAATGCACCACAAGAGCTGGTTGTTGTTCGACAAGGTCCCAACACAACCAAGGTATCTCTGTACTGACTACACATCTACCTCTGGATGCCTCACTGTAATTACTAGTAGTTGAAATGTCAGGTAATCACAAAATACACGGCCTGGGGATAATTGTGCTATGTGCTCGTAGAAACCCATCCATTCACCAGCGACTCCCATGTCCATGGAGATGTGGTGGTACAGGGTAGTCAGAAATGCCCATGGCCAATGGGCGCAAATGTCATGCTGCTCCGTGCTGCTTCTACCTTACTGATGCACGCCATCACTTGTACTACTATCGATAGTAATTATTGAAAGCTGGCCTCCCTTGCCTCATCAATAGATCCTGAAACCCTGAAACTACCAACGGCCCACCACCAACCCGAGAACCAAACGCCAAAGCTGTCGACGACCATAACGACGACTCCTCGTCGGACAGCAGTATGCCTATCGCGAAAGCTGCCCGTTGATCCCATCCCGAACCTACCCACAACCACCCTCCCCGTCTTGCACATCGCGAGCGGCGCCTCCAAGACCAAACATGGCACCCCGGGACCAGCCCCTCGCGGACGGCGAACCTCGTCCATCCGAGGACTCCCTGTCCTCCGTCTCGACTACGAGCATCGTCTTCGATCGGATACACGAGCATACAGAGAAGCAGTCCCTGCACGCGAGAAACAAGGAGGGCAATGGCGCTACCTACGCCGACGACGACCTCGATCTCGACGACGAGGATCCGCTTAGGGAGCCCCGCGACGGCGACCTCGAAACCGGACCCTTCCTCGGGAGCCGCGGAGCTGCGCAGGCTCATCAACCGCCGCAGCCAATGGACAAGAAGCTACGCCGCATCCTCATCATCGCCACAGTCGTCTTCCTTCTCGGCTGGCTGGCCTCGCTAGGTGCCTTCCTCGCGACTGGCTCGTACAGGCACCTCAGCGAAGCCGAGCACGACCCGGACGCCGACCGCCGTACTGGCAAGGTCGTCACCCTCGATCAGATCCGGAGCGGCTTCTGGTCCGCCAAGTCACACAGCATCAGCTGGATTGCCCATCCTGACGGCGTGGACGGGCTGCTGCTCGAGGAGGGGGCCACGGGCAAGGACTACCTCGTCGTTGAGGATGTGCGAGCGGGGGGTGACGACAAGGAGGCCTCGGGAGCGGCCCACGAGCCGCGTACACTCATGAAATCGTCCTCCTTCAAGTTCAATGACGAGGTCTTCCAGCCCCAGTGGAACAGCCCGAGCCCCGATCTGAGAAAGGTGTTGCTTGCCGTCGACCGTGAGAGAAACTGGCGACACTCCTTCACGGCCGTCTACTTTATCCTCGACGTCGAGTCGCAGAACGTCGAACCTCTCGTCCCCCTCGACGCCGCTGCTCGCATTCAGCTGGCAAGCTGGAGTCCCAAGAGCGACGCCATCGCCTTTACCCGAGACAACAACCTCTACGTTCGGCGCTTAGACGACAAGGCCAAGGATGGCAGCGGTGTCGTGCAAGTGACACCCGACGGAGGTGCCGAGTGCTTCAACGGTGTGCCTGACTGGGTATACGAGGAGGAGGTCATCCAGGGCCGTAGCGCAACATGGTGGTCCGACGACGGGAAGCACCTGGCCTTCCTGCGCACCAACGAGACGGGCGTGGCCGAGTACCCGATCCAGTACTTCGTCTCTCGGCCGAGCGGCAAGGAACCTGCCGAGGGCGAGGAGAACTACCCCGACGTGCGCCAGATCAAATACCCCAAGGCAGGGGCCCACAACCCCGTAGTCGAAGTCAGGTACTACGACGTCGAGAAGGAGGAAGTCTTCAGCGTCGACGTCGACGACCAGTTCCCCGACGACGACCGCATCGTCAACTTCGTCCTCTGGGCCGGCGCCGGCAGGGTCCTCGTCAAGCAGACCAACCGCGTTAGCGACGTCTTGCAGGTCATCCTCGTCGACGTGGAGGACCGCAAGGCCAGGGTGGTGCGGTCTCGCGACGTCGGCAAGGAGGACGGCGGCTGGTTCGAGATATCCTACCGCATGACCTATGTTCCTGCGGACAAGAGCAACGGTCGCCCCCAGGACGGCTACGTCGACTCTGTAATTCACGATGGATATGACCACATTGCCTACTTTACGCCACTCGATGCCGCGGAACCCATCATGCTCACGTCGGGTGAATGGGAGGTCGACGACGCACCCTCAGCCGTCGACTTGAAAGGCAACCTCGTCTACTTCGTCGCCGCCCGAGAGTCCTCCATCCAGCGCCACGTATACTCGGTCAACCTCCTTGACGGCTCCAACCTCACCAACCTGACCAACACGGACCGAGAGGCCTACTACGGCGCCTCCTTCTCCACCGGCGCCGGCTACGTCCTCCTGACCTACCGCGGGCCCAACATCCCGACCCAGCAAGTCGTCTCCACCCCCTCCAACAACGCCTCCTACGAGCGCACAATCGAAGACAACTCCCAGCTCGCCGACCGCGCCCGCAAGCACCTCCTCCCCGTCCTCAAGTACGGCGAGCTGGAGCTCGACACCGGCGTCACCGTCAATTACGTCGAGCGCCGGCCCCCGCACTTCCACCCGGACCAGCAGTACCCCGTGCTCTTCCAGCAGTACTCTGGCCCGGGCTCGCAGCAGGTCACCAAGAAGTTCGCCATCGACTTCCAGTCCTACGTGGCGTCCGCCCTGGGCTACGTTGTCATCACCGTCGACCCGCGCGGCACGGGATTCCGCGGCCGCGCCCACCGCGTCCCCGTCCGCTCGCAGCTCGGCGTCCTCGAGGCCCAGGACCACATCGCCGCCGCCGCGCACTTCGCCTCCCGGAAGCACGTCGACCCCGCGCGCCTCGCCATCTGGGGCTGGTCTTACGGCGGCTTCACCACCCTCAAGACCCTCGAGCAGGATGCCGGCCGCACGTTCTCCTACGGCATGGCCGTTGCCCCTGTGACAGACTGGCGCTTCTACGATAGCATCTATACCGAGCGGTACATGCGTCTGCCTGACGACAATGTCGACGGATACGACGCCTCGAGCGTGCGCAATGCCTCCGCCCTCGGCGATAGTGTTCGCTTCCTCCTCATGCACGGCGTCGCCGATGACAACGTCCACTTCCAGAACTCCCTCACGCTCCTCGACACGCTCAACCTCGCTGGCGTCGAGAACTATGACGTCCATGTATTCCCCGACAGCGACCACGGTATTTCCTTTCACAATGCTGGTTCCGTCGTCTACGACAGTATGTCCCCATGCCCCCATGCCTCCCTCCTTCGTCCTCGTTTCAGCACGCACTAACCACCAACTTCTCTCCCAGAGCTGTCAAATTGGCTCATCAATGCCTTCAACGGCGAGTGGCTAGCAGTAGCCGATGCCAAACCAAAGGGTCAGAAGCTGCCCACATCTGAATAGCCTCTTGTATACATGGTGTGCGTGGTGAACCTGAGATGATACTACGGCACAGGAAGAGCATGGGAGTTTGGCGTTGCAGACGGGAATCATTTCACAACAGGCAGGCAGGCAAGCATGTAATCTATAGCTCGTGTCTTGAATAGAAGAATCGTTCCATGTACTACTATATCATACACATACCTACAACAAACGACACGAAAGGTCAACGCGCACGCGATCCACCTGACTCGAATCTTTCGCCTCAAGTCTAGCTCTCGTAAACGCTGATACAAATAGAGGACAAATGGAAAATCCTCTTCCTCGGCCGTGAGTGGCCTGCCTAAATTTGGATGCACAGTGCCATTGTGACCTTGGGGAACCTGAACCACCTTCGCCACCGCCCTAGCCCCTTTCTCAACTGCAAAGTAACACAATATGATTACAGTTACCAGGCAGTAGGTAACCTGTTGACAAACACCCAGGTGCCGTCTGGTGAATCGCGCCTCTTCCGAAAATCACTAGAGCCTCAAAACCGCCTTTTAATAGCCGAGACCAGTGGGCTGCGGCGCAAACCCGTTGGGCTGGCCGTAAGGCGCTGCGGGAGCTGCGCCACCGGGTCCAGCGGTAATCATGAGCCGGGAGGCTCCGAGAATGGGGGTATTGTCCTCTGTCTTCTCGTGCTCCTTCTCCTTGGCCTTGCGAGCCTCGTTGTCGGCTTTGAGGGTCGCGATCTCCTTGGTCTGCGTCGCGAGCATGTTGATCATGTACGGCATGGTGAAGTCGTGGAGGCCATGGCGCCACGACAGCTCCAGGACGACATCGGGGCGGATGAGGTCGTTGCAAGCGTAGAGCATGCCAGTGTAGCACTCGCGGTGACCAATATCGACAAACTATTAACGTTGTTAGCAGTTGCTCGAGTAAGTTCATCAAACCAGGTAAACTCACGTAGCGCAGGAGATCCTCCACGATCTCATTCTTAGCAGAGAGGGCGGCTGTCTCGATGGCGTCCTTGTAGAGCTTGTCTTGCTTGGACAGCGCAATCGACTTCTCCCAGCGCTTATTCTTCCGGTAGATGTTGGCTGCAATCTGGCGGAAGAAGATGAGATCGTGCTTCTCTAGGCGACCAGCCAGCTCAACGGCATCGTAGTTGTCGTAGTTCTGTACCGAGTCGCGCAGAGTCTTGTAGTCCTCTTCCTCGATGAGGAGATCGTTGACAGCCTCGTTGACGATGCGCTTGTTCTGCGACTGCACATTGAGCAGGAAAGGCTTGATGAGCGGGAGGTCGTCGTTCTTCTGGAACATCTTGACGACGCGGTTGACATCGATGCGAGGCGTCAGGGCAGCCAGGAGATCGGTGAGCAGCGAAGGGTGCTGCTCCACGTAGAACTTGATAGCTCTGTAGTAGATCTCCAGGTTGGCGACCTTGACGACAATCTCCTTGAACTGGGTGTGGTCCCAGGAGTTCTCAGGCCGCTCGATGACGGCGAGAGCGGCATTGTCAAACTCGTCATAATGGTAGTAACAGAACACCAGCTCCGGCCAGAGTTGCGCCTCCTCGCAAGCACGGATCATCTTGGGCATGTTCATCCTTGACCAGAAGATCTTGATGTGCTCCATAAGACGCTCAGGGTGATACTTGGAGAGAGCGATGCCCAGCTCAGTAAACATGCCCATGTGGGCACGCTCAAGGCCGAGACCTTGCTCAAGGAGGCTGATGAGTTCGTCGAAATAACCGTTACGTTCGTAGCCCTTGACAAGCTCCTGCAGCTGCTCCGCGTCGACAATGAGGTTCAGGCCACAGATCTGGGCAAGGCGGAACTCCTTCTTGTTGACGCAAGCCTCGTGGACCTGCTTCCACACCTTGATGTTGTTGGCCTTGCGTGCGCAGTCAACGGCGGCCTGGTAGTCCTCCAGATGCACCAAGGTGGTCGCAAGCTTCGCCCAGTTAGAGATGCTCGAGTAGAAGATCTTGGCGGCCTCATAGAAGCCCTCCTCGTAGGCCTTGTCACCAGACTCCTCCACATTAGCAACGTTGGTAGCCCGGAGGAAGTCCTCAAGCTCGGAGAGCTGATCCAAACGGGCAAAGCAGAAGGCAAGCGCCGTATCGATGGCGGGCTCCCTGAGCGTCTTCCTGGCCATGCGCAGGAACTTGACAAGCTCCTCGTTCTTGCCGGCGTGGGTGGCAATCTCGATGACCTCCTCGTAGTTCTTGGGGTCCTCGGCCTTGATGTACGAGTCGATACTGTCGGTAACGCGCAGACCATCGAGCTGGGCCTTGGCAACCTTGCTCCAGACCTCAGGCAGGTCGACCTCCTCGGCATAGGCCTGCGCACGGTCAATGCTAACAACATTCTCAATGAGGACATTGACAGCGGCGGACTTGTTGTCGGCCTTCTTGTATATCTCAAAGGCCTCCTCGTGCAGGCCAACCTCGATACACGAGGTCGCAATGTCGTCTGCATTGTACCCGTCCAGCTTGTGGATGTAGTCCATAACGCGGGCCTTGTCGGCCTTGGCAGCAGTGAACATGAGGAGGTTCTGCAGGTTCTGGTTGTCGCTGAAGGGCGACGGCTCCAAGACGATCTTCTCAAGAAGCTCAATCAGCTCGAGAGGGAGATCGTTCTCAAGGAAGGCAGAAACGGCCACAGAGACCTTGGCTGGGTCTGTCGACTCAGGGACAGCAGTCGCGGTGACCTGGTCGACCACGGAACGACGGTGAACATTGTTCTCGCTGAGGACGAAGCCCCACAGCTCGGGATCAGAACGCTCCAGGAGATACCGCGCTTGAGCCCTGTACATTGAGTTCTCGTTGGTAATGTTGACGAGCTCCAGGTCGTTCTGGCCCTTGGAGTAGGCGATGTACGCGAGGTTGGGATCGCGCTTCTCGCAGTACTTGCCAACTGACAGGGTATCGTACTGATCGTTCTCCTTCAAGAACTTCTCAGGGTTGTTGTTAGAGTCAATGTAGATCTTGGCCAAGGCGTTGAAGACTGCCTGCTGCTGGTTTCCGGCTTGGAGGGTGGCCTCGAGGAAAGGAAGCAGCAGCTTGAGTCGGTTGCGAGACTCAACCTCGGAAACCAGCTCGTCAATGCTGATCTGCTGGGCATTGACGGTAGTGAGGAGCTGCTTGATGATGTTCTCGTCGCAGTCGACATCAAGCAGGCCACCAATGACAGCGGGGGTCCTGGCAGGGTTCACGCGCTGGACGTACGACTCAATAGCCTGGAACTGCTGGTTCTGGTAGAGGAACAGGATCAGGTCATGGACGAAGTTGAACCGATCGCAGACGATGATCAGAGGAAGCTGCTCAGGGAGCTTGGCCTCCTTTAGGAAGTTCTTGACCTTCTCCGGGTTGTAGCTGTTGCTGTCGCGGCAGATACGCTCGACCTCGTTGAACTGGCCCATCTTGGTGGCAGCCTCGATATACTTGAAGTGAACGTCGGGGTCCTCGGACAGGTTGACGATGCTGCCCAGGTAGTAGAATAGACCCTCAGCCGTCTTGTATTTCTCAAACAGGTCCACGAGACGGACAGCTCCGAGGAGCTCAGAATACTTGGTGGCGATGGTGACCACGGACTGCAGGTTCTGGCGGATGTTGTGCTTCATCATGGCGTCCAGGCAGTCCAGGGACTGCTCAACCGACAGCTTGCCGAAGAAGCTGGTGAGCCACTCGGGGTTGAAGTTGGCAGTGCCAGGAATGTTGACAATGACTCGCTTGATGGCTTCGGGGTCCTCGTAAAGCTCGAGGGCCTTCTGGGCCAGGCCAGCCTGCTCGCACAGATGGGCAATGCGGGGCTTGTCAAAGTGGGTGAACATCTCGTTGCCCAGGATGGCCTCAGCCACCTGGGGGGCGTGCATGAGGTTCATCTCGAGCAGGCGAGTCTGCAGACGAGCGTGCTCAGGCTTGTTGTCCTTGAGGGCGTCAAGCAGGAAAGCAGTAGCCTGCTGGATCATGCCCTGGGACTGGAAAATGTCACAGACGCGCTCAAAGTCGACAAGTGGACCCTGCTCGCTGTTGGCGAGGGCAGTGGCAAACTCGGCGCCTTTCTCGGGGTTGACCCGGATGATGTGCTGAAGGAGCTGCACGTAGTCGGGTTGGTAGCCAACCTGCGTCGAGTACGGCAGAATCTTGTCAAACTGGCCCGTCTCGGCATAGCCGGCAACGACCTTGTGAGGGACGTTGGCCTTGAGGTAGATGTTCAAAGCCATGTTGACGTCGTAAGGGCGAACCATGTCACCCAGCCGCTCGGAGCAGTGCAGCTTGTTCTCCCCGAACCACTTCTCGAGCAGGTGCTTGCGGTTCTGGGCCAGGACGGGCTGCGCCAGCTCGATTGTCTCGTGCTCATTCAGAGAGCCCTTGTCCAGAAGCATACCGAAGTACTGCAGGGTGTATGCCATCTGGCCAGGAGCTGCCGGTAGTCGCTTGAACTTGTCGATGGTCTCGGCGGTTCGGAGGAACCCGCGGGGCGAGTTGGCGGCAATCTTTGCGGCTTCGGCGTAGTTGCCAGAGTTGAAGAGCTGGTCGAACTGCTTGGCATAGAGGTTATCGGCGCCAGGCAGTCCGGCCCTCGACGCCATCTTGATGGCGATTTCAGTGTTGGCGGGATTCTGGAGGAGGTAGGGGATGGCGTTCGTGTCATCGACCGTGACGAAGAGTACCTGGCCCTTGCGGTTGATGCCCACGAGACCAGTGGAGTCGGAGTCGGTACAGGTGGTGAAGATGGTCTCGCTAGAGATGCGGTTCATGAATATGCATGTTCCGGTCTCGAGGTCGTAGAGGTGGATAAAGCCGTATTTGGTCACCATGAAGATGACGCCGTACTTCTGAGAGACCTGGAGGGCGACGGGGAAGTCGTTGGTCGCTTCAGGAGGGAAAAAGATATCCACCGCCTTCTTCTGGAAGACAGGGTTGGATTCGGGGTGATCGACCTCGACTACGTGGAGCTTTGCACCGGTGGCAGTGCGGACTGCAAAGGTGAAAAGCTTCGTGTCCTGGGGAGCGCCCTCCAGGCGGAGAGATCCAAAGGCTGCGGCGTGACCTTCGATGGCCTGGCTGATGCCACGGTCCTTGGAATATAGTTGCATAGCTCCGACGACCCGGCCTTGCTGGGACGAGATGCCGACCACGACCATCCACTTCCCGTCCTCGTTAACGCGGTAGTTGATGATCTGGCAGCCCTAGAAACGAGATTTAGAGCACTGTACACCGCGAGCTGGGGAGATGGAGACGTACACTGAGGTTGTTGTTCCGCTCAAACATCTTGACCGGGGCATCCTGGGCCGGGTCATAGATGTCCCAGTGGTAAACGGAGCTGGTAGTGACCAAGCCGAGGGCCCGAGGGCTGATCCACTTCCAGAACTGGACGTCCTCGTTCATGGTGCATGACTTGAGCTTCTTCTTCTCCGAGAGGTCGAAGATCTGCAATGTACGAGACTGTGCCTTGAGGGCAATGACCTGCTTGTTCCAGTGCATAATGGCACTGTCGGCCTTGATTGGCCTCCGGGTGACATTGTTGCCATTCTTGAGCTCGACAATGACGACCTCGGGCTGGGCATCTTCGCTCTTCTTTTCTCGGATACACACGAACGCGTCGGACTCGAGTGTCTATACGGTGCCAAGGCGCGGTTAGCCAGGAAGGTGGCGGAAGAGTGGGATGAGTGTCAATTTGGGAAATCGATCAAACCGATGACCCAAGACCCGAGCATGACAGGGAGGGGCGGAGGAGCTTACGCAGGAGTTGAAGGAGATGGAACCCGCATCGACGCCGGTGCTGGTGAGCTGGACCAGCTCCTGAAATTTGATGGGCAGCTGAGGCATGACGCCAGAGTAGCCGACAATCAATCAGATAGAATAAATCGTCGTCAACCCGATGCTCCTAGCGACGAGCGGGAGCGAAGCCGTCGCCAAATTATATATGCCGATCGAGTTCAGGCCGGGCAGCGCAGAGTGAGCTAGCTGGTGGTGAAGGTCAAGGTATTGAGTTGGTGGAAGCTTCCATGCGCCACGCGGCAACAAGGGGTAATAGCGCGCGCGCGGGTCGCAGGAAAAGGACAAGGCGGCGAAATGATCGAATGCGAAGATTACGGCGAGTCGGGGCGGAAAAAAAGGACGGACGGACAACGCAGGATTGTTTCCGTGATGGCGGCTTGCTCGTGGGGGGTTTTGCAAGCCGTGGATGGAATCGTGTCGTCGTGGTGGAGGTTCGTGAGATTAAGGAGGAAAGGGTGATGGTGACGCTGGTTGAAGCAACGGGTGGGTGGAAAGTTGTTGTGTCTGCAGCAGAGCAATCAATGCCCAGCCCAAGGCTGGCTGCCTGTGGCACACCCAGCAGCAGGCCAGCCACAGCTACTACTAGTAGGTATCGTTAGTAGTAAGGCACCGGAACTACGAGGTACTACCAACGTTAGGTTAGTAGGCCACCGTCAGCTGTTGACTGCCTATCTCTAGGTGGTCTGTGCCTACTACGAGTAGCTAAACCACCCTAGGATATGGAGCTGCAATGCACCCAATCACAGTGCGTATGGAGAAACAATGATCCGCCTCCAGGAATGGTCCACTGAGGTACCTAGAGGTGGGTCTGTCGATCCAGACACGCTGTCAAATTGAGGCTGCTGCCATTTTCGTGGCTGTTTGAGCTCGAGTGGATCTTCCCGTTTGCTCCGTGGAAAGAGAGAGAGAGAGAGGGCCTCGCCTTTTCTTGCCTGTGCTCGTCCATATTTAAGCAAAGCTGCGAATGGCGCCAGAGTCAAGAGAGCCTCCATCGACAGCAGCTGTCCGGTCGTTCCTCTTCTGCAGACTCTGGATACAATGTTCCATACTGCTACGATTTCGGACGCCACGGATACACTCTGCTCGTGATTGATAGACTTCCGTCAGTAGTCGGTGATGCGGTGCATTACCGACGAGTACAACTTGCTCCACCAACGGTGGACCCGAACTCGATGTGCTGTAGCTTCAGTACGGAGTGCTATAGTTACCATCGATGCCGCGAGTCTGATGTTTCCGCACCGCTAGACGAATGGAGATCAGTGTTTTGCGTGCGAGTTCTGTTCTGCGAGTTCTGTTCTGCGAGTTCACTAACCAAGGCTGATCTCAATGAGCTCGTGGCCGCGTCCTGTATCATCGCCGCATGTCGTTCGCAACCGCGGCCACGGGACACGTGCAGAATCGCAGTTGGACGGCTTTTTTTGGGCGAGTCGCAAACTGATGGGAGTGACCGTTCGTTCATATTCGGAGGAGCGTGAAAGAAACTCGGACCGGCTGCTAAACGCGCGCCGAACTCCGACTCTCACCGACGAGGCATGGACGACCTCCGCCTCAGCCGGGCCACCCCTTCCAACTCCCGACACTCTACCCCATAGACGCTACCAACTTTCCATACCTAACGAATCCATCTCTTCACCATGTACTTTTAGGTGTCCGCGCAGCTCTGCCGCTGGCGACCTGGTGTAGGACATGGAGGCAACTCTATCTGGGTTCCGCAAGATTCAACATGTGAGCCGGTCCGAGGACAAGGCGGCAGGCCCCAAAACCCGGGCCTGCTCGCACTGCGCCCGGCTCAAGATGAAATGCCAGTGGCCGCCTGCCGGGGCCGGCTTGTCGGGGAGCTCATGCGCAAGGTATGTCCGGTCTGACCGTGCCCGGAGTGTTCATGTCCCCGTCCACTGACACCAAGTCGCCAAGGTGTTCCCGGATGAAGCTCCCCTGCCATGTCCCCGTGCTTGCCCCGCGGAAGAAGCGAGGCAAGGGCACGTATGTTAATCCTACCGGTTACTTTCAATCTGTGGTTAGGCTCACATAGTATACATAGGCGAGTCGCTCAGCTAGAGCAAAAGATAGACGGCCTCGTCTCTATGCTCGCCGCTGGGCAACATCTCCAGGCCAGTGGCTCCTCGCCCTCGACACCAGAAAGTCAGGAAAGCGCGCAAGTAAACTCGCAGACCATCCTCCAGGAAAAGGCAAAGGCCCAGGCGGAGGAAAGACCTGCCCCAATACCAATGAACGCCGCTATCGCCGACGGCGGGACCAAGGCATACGAGTTGACCCCTGGCTTCCAGCTCACCTCGGCACAGGCCAAGACATATCTCTACGTATTTCGCCGGGACTATGCTCCTCGGTTTCCTTTCGTCATGATCAGTCCGCAGACGACGCCTCAGGAGCTGTTCTCCAAGGAGATATGCCTCTTCTGGGCAATCATGAGCACCGTCGCGCCCCTACCTGCGGATATTCAGCTCGCAGTCAAGGATAAGATCAGGGCTACTATTGCCGATCACGTCATTGGACGGAAGGAGAAGCGTCTGGGACACCTCCAGGCTATCTTGGTCTATCTGGCATGGTATTTCACCTCGAGACCTCCACCGGCCCTACGGTGTGGTTGACTAACAGTGTGATCAGGTCCGAATTCCAAGTCTTTTTCGAGTCCAATGCGACCTCCCTACTGTCGCTAGCCCATTCCCTCGTCATCGACCTCAAGCTGGACAAGTCCGCCAAAGCCATGACCCTCCCCCCTCGAACTCTTCTCCGCGACGCATGGGACACGTTCAAGTACCCGACCGTCCGGCTAAGACCTGAGCTTTCGCTGGAGGAGAAGCGAGCCCTGCTGGGGTACTATCATCAATCCTCAATGTGAGTTCCTGTCTTCTGTTGTCAGGATTCGATACTGACCGCTACAGTGTCGCCGAGTTGTACAGACGGGGCCAAGCGCTACCTTGGACAGCTCATTTCACACAATGCTGCGAATCTTTGGTTGAGGCTTCGGATCTCCAGTCGGATCTCCAAATTGTTGCACTTGTGAATATCCAGAGGATCTTCGACCGTGCGCTAAACTCGCTGGCGGCATCCAGTGGCTCTGATGTGGTCTACTCCGATCCTTTGGACATGGCACTCAACAACGTGCGACAAGAGGTCGAGGCCTTGATGAGCCGCCAACCAAAGATAGTTCAAGACGACAGTGAGTGAGCCTTCTACTCCGTGGTCCCCTTCATGTTTGGCATGGCTAATGTCGCAGAAATTCTCCATCTGTTCCGATGCAGTCTATTTCTACGCCTATACGAGCCCGTCATCGCCATGCACCCAGGATCGCTGGTCGTATCAAGCGCATACTCCCCAGGTCCGCTCCCTCGCACAGACTGCATGTGGAGAGCCGTCCAAGCTTCGAAGGACTTGCTTAACACCTACCTGGAGATCCCGCCGGCCGAGCTTTCCTTCATGCCATCTACATCGGTATCGCTCTACGCCTTTGGTAACGTCGTCACGTCCCGCCTCCTGACGGTGGACGTCTCTCCCGACTGGGATCCTGCCATCGCGCGCCGCTCCTTCGATTACGTCGGTTACTTGACGCGGATCAGTGAGCAGTACGAGACCGCCGACAGGCTCGCGGAGGAGAACGGGTGGAGGCGGCGGGTGCTGGACAACGGGATGGTCTCGTTTTCAAAGTTTTCGGGCAAAATGCAATGGATCTTGCAGTGGTATATTTCCAGGGTAGATCCGGAGCAGCAGGGGACGCAATCGGCCACGGCGGACGGGGTGAATGCCTCGGCTGCTGCGGACCAGAGTTGGGCTGATGTCTCGTTCGAGAACGCATGGCAGGATCTAATGTCGTTCCATGATCCGAGTCTGTTTGACAGCGTTGGATTTGATACATTTTGAACGCCAACTTCCCTAGACAGATACCTTCGAGCCCTCTTTTATATCTCCCGGGCGAGTCTTCTCGAACTGATCTCGAAGCCAGTCATATCACAACATCAAGGTAGCCAACTTTTTGAACAGGACAATTGTCGTCAACATCTCAGTACATGTCGACTAAACTAGAGATTAAACCATGAAATATTGCTTGCAATTCAAGATAAAAGAAAACCAAATTTATCCATTGAGTGGAGCTCCGCTTTGCTGCTGTCCTACTCCAGGGTAGGCCCAACTCGCTATATGTAAAAGCTCATTTGGCCAACCGTAATCTCACCCTTCATCCACATCCCACGGTCTTCAGCCTACTACAACTGAACCGGTGGCATTGCCCAAACGCCTGTATCCCACCCGAGCTGAGGATTCTTAGCAGCCGAAATAAGTCGAAAAATGGCGCTGTCACAGCAATGTCGCGACTGGGCGTACCTGCTCGTCGTCGGCACGCAACTCTTTGGCATGCTCGGTAAGCTTGCCCCTTGCCTGCATCAATCCATATCCCCACGACACTAGTGATCATTCCGTGTCTACCCGCACAGCTAACGAAGTGTAACAGTCCTCGACTTCGTCGCCTTCTACCCCAAGTTCCTCTGGCAGGCCCCCTCAGCACCCCTCCACTTCCTGGTCACCCTCCGCGAGACATACATCAACTACTCTGGAGACCCCTTCTTCTCCGCCTCGCAGCACGAGCCGTGGTTCGAAGCCTTCGTGTACATCGAGATCGCGGCCCAGTTCCCGCTCGCCGTCTATCTCGCGTACAAGCTGGCCTCCGCAAGGTCAACCAGCGGCGCCACCGAACTGGCCGCGCTGGCGTTCGGCTGCCTCACCGGCATGGGTTCCGTGGTGTCGTGCTTCCACCTTTGGCACCTCCCGGAGGATGTGCTGGGTGGTCAGCAAAAGATGATGCTGCTCTACGGGACTTACCTTCCGTTCGCTGTTATTCGTGAGTACCGGGGTCCCTTAGAGACGATTCTCACGTGTTACTAAACGAACTTTAGCGGCGCTCATGGCGCTTGACATGCACCAGAGGCTGCTGTCTCGCATTGCTAGCATCGAGGCCAAGGCAAAGAAGCAGTGAACCCTGTTGCCGATGACCCGTGGAATTTGTATTGTACAAGGGCTCATGCCCTTCCGAACCCAGCCGCATAAAGATACACAAACCAAGCTCTGCTTTTGGTGTTAACCCAGTGAACTCCTATTTATCGCCCCCAAGACTCCGTATATGCACGCAGAAGCAGAAGCAAGACTCAGTCTATCCTCTTGGAATAGCCCCATCCATTGCCCACGCCCACGCCCCCGCCATTCAAGCCGTGGCCCAGGGGCGTGGCGCCACCCATCGCCCGCCCCTTCAGCCGCCTGGGCAGAACAACGCCAAGGGTATACATTCCAGCGGCGAGGCAGCCGGCAATAAAGGACACGAGGCTGTAGAACACCGTGCTAGCGTATATATGCCCGCCCAGACCCTGCCACTCCACGCGGCCCTCCGTCTTGGGCAGCGCAGGCGTCGGGAACCATCGCACAGAGAGGCTCAGGGGCAGAGGGTCGCCGATAACGAGCTTCCGCGTGGAAGAACCTTCCTTGTGGTTCAGCGGGCTGGTGCTATACGCGATGCCCGAGTCGAGTACGCCGCTGTCGTGCGGGCGGCGGTGGTGCTTCGGCGTGCTGTGCAGGAGCACGTTGAGATGCGTGCTGATGTGAATGTGGCTAAGCTGCAGTGTGCCCGCCAGGGCGAAGACGAGCGGGATGTACTCCTGCTCGGGCACTTTCTCGCCCACGACCTCGACATGGGAGGGCGGACGTGCGGGGAGCCGGCAGGCCAGGGGCGCGTCGCTGTGGATGTAGAATTCGAGGAGGTGGAAGAAGGGGTCGTCAACGAAGGGAATGGTGCAGTTGACCTCGCCCTCGGTGCCGTAGTTGAACTCGAGGGGTTTGCCCGTCTCTTCGCAGTCGGGGAAAGGTACCCATTCGATTTCGTGGTTCTCGTTCTGGAGATGCTCGCCCGTCTCGCTATATCGCAACCATCATGTTCAACGGGGTTCCTATCAGGCGATATCAAGAGTAATATATGACCTACAAATTGCGTTTCATGCATTCGACCTCGATACGCGCACCGTAGTGGTACGAAGGCAGCGCATCTTCGTGGACGGCCGCGACTCCTGCGACCAGGGCGGCGCTGAGGGCGAGAGCCCTCGCGGTAGCACGCATGACGGCGGTTCAGTTGCGCGTGGACGTGCTGTTGCCTGGGTGTCCGGATCAGCAGGTGGGTTGGCCTCGAGTCATCGCGTTGGTGTCGAGACGGGGATGGTCCATTGACCAGATCCGGACCCCGTGCGCAGGTCGCATTGGAGGTTTGACAGCTGTCCATCAGGGTACCTGGCGATCACGTGCATTTGGTGGGATGTTGATGTAAGTAGTCTCTACCTAAGGTACGGACTAATTACTGCCTGTGCCGTAAGGTTTTGAGGCAACTGAACCCCTGAACAAAACACCATCGACGGAGTCTTGACACTCAAGGTGGCACAACACACGGATAACTTTTGGAATCTCTACTAACGTTGGAAGTCTTCTGTTTATCCTGGACAGAAACGTCCTGCCGTAATATATTACACAAATTCAACCTTTATAGTCCACCTCGCCGCTGGCGCCAGTGGTATGGTACATTCATATTCTTCAGCCGGGGCTTGCTGTGATAAAAGCCATACCATATCGAAAGATGAGCACGAACCCAATGAGAAAAAAACATGCCCTCTCTCACATGAACCGCATGCTGCCTGTGGGCACCCGATCCATCAGCCCTGCCACCTCTCGTCGCAGTGTCCTCAGCGACCTCCTGATCTCCTCCAAGTCTGACCCTCCGGGGTTCGCGCCGCGCCCTGGTGCCGGCAGGTAGGTCTCACATCTCTGGAGGAGCTCGCCGACGTTCGCACCGATAGATCCGCCCTTGCCCGGACCGCCTCGTCGGCGTATGTCTGCTACCCACTCGCTGGCAGCGTACACAATGAGCTCGATGATGCGGCTGCGTGTAGCGCCGCGGAAGCCCCAGTCCTCGGTCTCAAAGATGTTCTCCAGGACGCGCACAATCATGTCATGCGAGACGCCAAGAGTCAGGAAGAGCTGGACAGGCCAGCTCGGATTGGCCCCGATGGTTGCGTCCTGTTGCTGCGCCACGGAATAGCGGCACAGCTCGGGGAGCAGTGTAGGGATAGGGAAGACGAAGCTGTCGAGCGAAGTGTGGTGGGCGATGTTCTGAATCTTCGAGGAGACAGACTCGTAAGGCATAGGGGGCAGCGGCGCGCCAGGTTCGGTATTTTCGTGGCTGGCCACCACATCTTCGTGGATCTGCTGGATGAGATTCCTCCACGTTCCGGCAATGGTCGTGGAGTTGCGGTAGTCTGCAGTGTGGTAGATGAGAAGACATATATCATAGTAACCTGCTTGGTCGGCGTAGTCGTTGAAGAGCTATGGTCATGTTAGTTGATACTTTCAGTAGCCATCACACTTCTCAAGTCGTTATGCATACCTTCGACAGATCCTCGATCTTGCCATCGAGAGCCTCGATAACCATGTCAACCTTCTCCGGCTCGAAACGGGGGTCGGCCTTTAGGCGTTCGAGTAGGTCATCCTGAATATTCGCAATCTCAAGGAGCTCTGTGACCTCATGGTTGAGCAACTGCTGCTGCTGCCGGCTGACTCCCACCGTCGCAACATTCGCATTGGCCTTGGCAAGACTCAGAAGCCTGATACGGTCCTTGATCCCAAGAGCAAAATCGGAAGTGGCTAGCTGGAACTGGACCTCCGCAGCGGCAAAGAAGCGGCTGCGGTTGGTATAGAAGCGGCACAATAGGTCGGCATGTTGGACGTCTGTCGCGGCAAGGCGCGTCAGGAACGTAATGACATGCGGCGAGTCGATGGCTAGGATACGATCCGTCCAACCTTGTCCAATATACCACTCGTAGAGGCCAAAATGGAACACTTCGTCATCGGAATCGTTGACCACGCCGTACGCCTCAAGCCTCTTAGTTGCGATCAGAGTCAGCTTTCCGTCCACCATCTCCGGTTCGCTGCTCGCCGCTGCGTCAAGGTGATTCAGGGCTTCGTGAATCATATCGTAGCAGCGCTTGCGTTCCTGGTATGCAGTCTCGCGAGGGTCGTTTGCAGGCTTGCCATCGTTGATCCAAGACAGGGAAGTGTTGCCACGGTCCTTCTCCTTTGCGACGGCCAAGCAGAGGCGAATGGCCCCGGCGTAGTATTTGAGTTCAACGAAATGTGTCACAGCCATCTGCAGATTGGAAAAGGACAGACTGCTAGCCACCTTCTCGAATAGCCTCAGACTCTCGTGCAGCAGGCTCCTCGAAAGATTGGTGTTCAGTGGTTGCTCGGACGCTCGCTTGAGTTGCTCCTGAGCCTTGAAGATCACGGTGTCCTCAGGGCTGCAGAAGCTGCCGCATCGTCTCCGTAGTGCGTCCGCGACCGTCTCCACGTTGGAGCCGCTCTCAATGTTGCGATTAACAATAGCCTTGACAAGCAGCTTAGCAAGCTCCCTCCCGTCCGAATCCGCGAATAAGCTCGAATACGTCAACCCCTTGAACTGTTCCTGTGTAGGGGCGTCGAGTCTGGTGTAAATATCGGCAACGCGCTCGTCGAATAGCATAAGAACAAACGAGATGCCTTCCGATATGCTCTCCATCAGCTTCTGGAGGGCATGCAGGGCCTGGTGCTCGGCCTGCAATGCCACTTCCTCCTGTCGGGAGGATACACGCTGCAAATCGGAGGGCCCTGAAAGGCCTTGGATGAGGCCGCGGTTAGTATTAAGGAACCTCCGGAGTCTCTCGATGCTCTCCTGGACTGCGCCCAGCTTTGACAGCGGGATGGATGAGTCAACAACAATGCCGCCGCCTGTGGGAGCAGCGCCGAGTCGAACCACCGGTGTCTTCCACAGCGTCCGGACCAATCGCGACAGGTAGAGGGCAAGCGCGTCGTGCCGCGAGGAGAGCTTGACAGCGTCAGTCGTCAGGGTGACACCATCCGTCTCCGTGATGGTCGGCTGGCCACCGTAATCGACAAATACGCTCCTTGCCCGGTCTTCGGTGGTCTGGTCGACAACCCGCGCTGCGCCTGGTCGGGAGTCGCCTCCATGACCGCAGGCAACTGCCAGAGCAGCTGAGACAGTCTCCACACGACCATAGACTTGAATGTAGCGGCGAGTTACTTGGTCAAAACCCTCGTCACCAGCAGCAGCTCGAATAGTCGACGCGAAAATGTCTACAAACCGCCTCCTGCGAATCACATGGACTCCGGTATTTGTCAGGACAGCGAACTCGCTGGGTTCTTCGTCAAACTGAACTGCCAGCTCATTTCCGAATCCAAGGGGCTGAGCGGCCGCCGAAAATGGCTTCGTAATGAGGCCTACGGCTTCAGCTCGACTTCCAATGTCTATCCAGTTGGCGCTCTCGGGGAATTTAACGGTCGACGTGGCAGACGTATTCTTGATTCTCCCAGTCTCTGGAGCAGCCACGAACAGGGTGTCGGTATTATCCGGCCCGTTGCTAACGAAATCCAAGAAGTATCCCGGCGGGAAGCGAGCACCCTGGCGGCTCTGTTTGAGCTGCTGCGAATCTGGCAACAGGCTCTTTCGGCCTTGGTCCTGGCTGGGGAATTTAATGAACTGGACCTGCATGCTTTGCGGGGCCAAGTTGGACGGCGAACTGTAGAAGGCGGAGGCATTCGTGGCGGAGAGGAATAGGCGGCATCCGCTGTTGGTCAGAGCCATCAGGTGAAGCTTGGCGGCTTCTTGTTTAGCGATGGGGCTGATTGAAACGATATCCATACCGCTGGAAAGCAGCTTCGAATCGTCGCTCATATGCGTGATGTCGCGGAGCCAGCTGATTTTCTCCTTCTCAATAACCTTTTTGAGCGTGCTTGGTGACTCCATGTGGTAGGTCCGGATTGTTGACGTACTCGACAGAGTATACACCAGGCTCCTTGAGTTGTCAATGACAATGTCCACTAGGTACTCTGGCGTCTTTTGTGTCCAGAAAGATGACTGCAGAGTCACCACTGAGGACCAACCGGGATTCGTATGGTTGATCTTGCCGCACCTGTTGGAGAACCACTTTTCCTCCGATTGGTAGTACAGTTCATTGATGTCGATATCGTTGCTCCCGCCAAAGAAAATGCGACCATCGGCGGATCCAGAGATGACTCTAACATCCGATCCGCGCAGAGGCAGAATCATTTTCGTCTGGTATAGCGCCACGGACTTGGTTCCTGCCGGTGTCGTGCTGACGGCGACACCAAGCAGAACCATCTCTGACGAGGTGGCAACGGCCAGGATGTGCGTAATGGAGTCGAGGAAGATCCCTGGCTTGGGGGGCACGAGAGCGACAGCGTGGATGGTGTGCGGTTGGTCCTCGAATCCTATGAGCTCAGGCTCGCTCAGGGTATAGTCCCAGAGAAACAGCGAGTTATCGATGACAACCCAGGCATGATTGATCTCAGCGAACAAACCCATCAGCGTCTGCAGCTTTCCGACGTTGTAGTGATCGAAGATCTGGTTGGGTATGGGGTACATGTGCGTCTTGTGGAAGGGAGCGGAGGCGGCATCGGAGCTGGAGAGCTCATAGTCGGAAGAGACGCCCTCTGAGAACCATTAGCACTTGTCCGTGGGGTTAACAGGGGGTGATGCGCAACTTACGCCTGATGTAGGAATCGAGGTCGGGAAAGTTCTCGTCGGACTGTAGGAACGAATTGACGGCCCTAGCTGCCTTGATGACGGGAGGCACCATATCAGAACGAGGAGGCGGCAGAGGGTTGGACGCTACCACCGGCCCCGCGCCCGCCGAAGCAGCTGTTGGCGCCCCTGGCGGGCCGCTCTTGGAGATGAATGATGGTGCCGCCGACTTATCAGAAGACGGCGGGAAGAGTTGCCGACGCGTGGGATCTGCGCCATGTTGGTACCTCGAGGTGATGGCAGGCGTGTTGAGGAACGCGCCTGGGAGGGCCCGCGCGGGTGTGGTCGGGGAGAACGACATGCTGGCCAGTTGCTGAAGGCCTCAACTGGCCTGGCCGGGTACGCAGCTCTTCACCGATGGAGCAATGGCGGTGGGAGGGCGGCGACCATGTGGATCAAAATGCGTATACGAGTAGATGCGGTCGACACGGCTGGGCGGTGCGAGTTTATGATTCGGCAGGCGAGCTGTCGATTCTGGTTCGTCGCAAGCTCGAGATGCCGCAGTCTCAGGTCTCCGAGAGCTCGCGATCGGGCGGCGGAGCTCGAGGGCGTGGTAGCTTGTCTGGGTGGGTAGGTGGTGGGTGGTGAGGTGGCTGGAGATGCCCGGTTGCTTGATGCGTGGAAACACGGGTTGGATTTTTTTGCGGGCCTGTCGCGCGCTGCAGCGACTGAGGCCCGACCAAGACAGCCTGGCTAGGTACCGAGTAGGTAGCCAGTCAGTCGGTCAGGCACCGGACAGGGATTAACCTCATGCAACTTAGACCTGGAGGCTCAGATAGGCTTGATGAATGCATCTGGACGACAAGCTTTGATTGAACAAGTAAAACCATCCGAAGGGATTTTAGTTATTATTTGTTCTTGGTTCTTCATTGCATACACGCGTCCAACCGCTTTGCGCTCGATGTAATCAGGTACTCGTGCTACGAGTAGTAATCACCACCCACGATCGACTCGGGCGAGGTCGATAAATGTACCAACCTTGGAACTCTTCTCCTCTTCCCTTCTTCATTATTACGCACACTAGATTTTACTTTATTACCCCTTCACCCGCGGTACAATTCGCAACCAGGGTGGTGATCATCCCACGTCTACCCGTGCAACCTCTCGCCGACATGGCTTCTTACTGCTTCTTAGCTTCCCTCTCGGCCTTTCGGAGCGCGCGTTTGCGGATATCCACGTGCATCTTCTTGTTGATTGCAATGACAATGGGGTGGTAAACACCCAAAACAGTCTCGATGGCCCACACCATGAACGAATGGGCCCACCACGGCGTGTAGGTGTTGGAGGCGACCTGGAAACCACCACGGCCAACCTTGCTGAGCGAAGCCTTGACAAAGTTGCGAGCGGTGGGGATGAGCAGGCTGGGGCGGCGGATCTTGCTCATGGCGGTCGTCACAAGGTGGCTCAGTACCAGGTACACATCGACGTTGTCATCAGCCAGCTCAGAAGCCAATGCGCTGCTCCAGTACTGGAGGAAGGCCTTGCTTCCCGAGTAGGTGGCCAGGTAAGGAGTTGGGCTCCATCCCGCGGTCGAACCCATGGTGAGAATGAGACCCTTTCGGCGCTCCTTGAGGATAGGGGCGACGACCTTGGTGACCTTGAGGGTGCCGAGGCAGTTGATGGTGACAATGTTCTGGAGCTCGTCGAGGGACGTATCGAGGAAGCGGGTAGGGATGCTGTGACTCTGGCCGACGTTGTTGATGAGGATGCCCACGTCCAGACCACTCAGGAGCTCGCGGAGAGCCTCGTAGTCATCATCGTCGTCCTTGGAGAAGTCCATAGCCAGCGTCTTGGTCCGGATTTTCTTGTCGGCGTACTTCTTCTCAATCTCCTCGGCGAGGGCGTCGAGCTTGGACTGGGTTCGGGAGACGAGGACGAGGTTGAAGCCCTTGGCGGCAAGCTGGGTGGCGTACTCCTTGCCCATGCCGTCCGAGGCACCGGTGACGACGGCCCAGGTGCCAGGCTTTCCATACTTGCGCAGCTTACTACCGTGTCAATTGCGTTCAGAGAAAGTATCACTGCTCGATGGAAGGACTTACATTGGTACCGCCCAGAACGAAGCAGTTGAGGAGGAGGCTGACGTAGCTGAGGACCTTGGTCCCCATGTACAGTGCTCCAATACCTGCAAAAGCCCATTGCACGGGCTGCGGCACGCGCTGAATGATCTCAAGCGCGCAATCCATGGTTGTTGGAAGCTGGCGACAGTCGATGGGCGTGGGATGAAGCTGGACCGATCTGCAAGCAGCAGTTCAAAGTTGACAACAGCAGCGTCTCAACAATTTGCCCTACCTTGCTGGGTGGGGTGGGACGAACTTTTTGGTGAGACGCGAATCGCGGGTTGCTGGAGGACCCAGCTAAAGTTGGGGTCAAAAAGAGACACGTGCTGATGTGCTCGATTACAGCGACAAGATGTCTGGTTGTTTTATTCAAGTTTTCCGCTGCCGAGGCCCCTGGAGCCGGCAAGGTAGGACCCCTGAAGCCATTGACTAGCTGCCATGGGCGATCCACTGTCCAAAGCTTCTTTTTCTGTGACCAAGTTGAACGCGCTCTGGTCGATCTTCACGAACCTTCTGCTGACACCGTACTCTCCTGCCAGCATATAGGCTGTCTGACTAGAGTATTTGCTTCCACTGCTACTTCCTCAACATACTAGCGCCGATCAATACTATCATTATTGCACTATTCTCTCTCATCATGGACGCCATCACCTCTCTCCTCCCCCCTGCCAAGGGCATCTTGCCGTACTACATGCTGCTCGTAAGTTGAGGTTGACATGGCACGTCCAATCCTTGTTCTAACGCGCGTCAAGCTCTCGGTGATCTCGATTGGCAACTGCGTTCAAGCGTACACGACCCTCCACTTCTCTCGACGCGTCTACAACGGTCGCTTCGTCCGTAACACCAAACTCCCTCCCGCGTCCTCCACCTTCGACCCCGAAGACTCGGTCCAGAAATATGTGCCCGATCAGGCAAATCCCAAGGCCATCGACCAGCTCACCCCTCTCGGTGGACGCCTGTTCGGCACCTGGACGTTCATCACCTGCATCGCGCGCTGCTACGCTGCCTACAACCTCCATCTCGGCCCCGTTTACGATATTGCCATCTGGACTTATGTAGTGGCGCTTGGCCACTTTGCGAGCGAGCTTTTCATCTTCAAGACCATGACGTTTGGCGTGCCGCAGCTCTTCCCATTTGCGTTTGCGTCGTGCGCTTTGATCTGGATGCCAATGGTTCGGGATTTCTACGTGGAGATTAACTAAGAGTCGGCAAAATGGCTGGATACATTATCACTAGAGGATCCAAATTGGGTGGTAAAGCTTATGTGTTCGAGACAAATCTAGAGACTCGTGGACCATTGGACTCGCCCTTTAGCTTTTCTCACTCAGCTTGTTGCGATACAGTTCCCCTGCGCAGTTACGCAACCGCAACGTCGCCTGCTCAGGCGTAATGTCCCTCTGCGGCTCGGCCATGAGCTCATATCCAACGAGGAACTTCTTGACGGACGCGGAGCGCAGAAGTGGCGGGTAGAAGTGCATGTGGAAGTAGGAATTGTCAATCTCCTCCTGGGTGCCCTTGAGCGGCGCCTGGTGGATGCCGGAGCTGTACGGGAAGTTGCATTCGAAGAGGTTGTCGTACCGGCGCGTCACCTCCTGGATGGCATCGGCAAACTGGAGTCGCTCCGCGTCGGTGAAGTCGAGCAGCGACCGAATGTGGCGCTTGGCGATGATGATGACCTCGAAGGGCCAGATGGCCCACCAGGGGCAGATGACGACGAATGCGTCGTTCTGCCAGACGATGCGTTCCTCTTTGGCCAGCTCCAGCTTGACGTAGTCAGCCAGCAGATGGCGGCCATCGTGCTCCGCTCGATACTTGGTCATCTGCGCGAGCTCCTTGCCGGGCTCCTCAGGCATCGTGGATGTCGTCCAGACCTGACAGTGAGGGTGCGGG
This sequence comes from Hapsidospora chrysogenum ATCC 11550, assembly GCA_000769265.1. Taxonomy (NCBI): domain Eukaryota; kingdom Fungi; phylum Ascomycota; class Sordariomycetes; order Hypocreales; family Bionectriaceae; genus Hapsidospora; species Hapsidospora chrysogena. The sequence continues at coordinate 78,704 of JPKY01000034.1, forward strand.
TTCGAGCAGCCCATGGCGGCGCCCTTGTTCTCGAAAATCTGCATGTAGCGGTACTGGTCCTTGGGAACGGGTGCATCGTCATGGCCAAGCGACAAGTTCAGTTTCGGGATGAGCTCGGCAAGCGGGCTGGACGCTGACAGATGGTTGGCGTAGATGCGAGTCCAGTGTTCAACCACCGGTAGGATATCCTTTCCGGACATATCGGCCAGGGTCAAGCAGTGTGTGGGCGAGAAGGTCAGGACGTAGCAGACTCCCTTGACGCCTGTTGCCCTGAGAAGGGTAGATTCAAGATCTATGTCGAATGATTAGACTCCTGTACGTCGTGCGGCCTAGATATCCATGGATTTCACCATCGTCGGCCTTCCCCTGGCTCTCATAATCTGGCTGCTGTTCCTTGACGGCGCTGTAGTCGTTCACAAAGGCGAATGTCTTCTCATACTGAGGGTTCGTGTCACCCGCTGCACGCGGGTTACCAGGACAAAGGTAGCACTGCAGCTGTCAGACCGGGGGCGCCAGACCGTACATATATGGCACTCTTCTTACCTTGGGATCATACTCCGGCAGTGTATTGGCGACGGCAGCCTCCTGCTGCCCTCTGCGCAAAATGTCAGGCCCATCCATCACGCGAGTCTCGAGCTGCTCCGACTCACTGCCATGGGCGCTTCGTCCGGTGAGGCGATACCAACAACCAGCTATCCGTGAGAGGGTTGTATCTCCGGTGGGAGATGTCGTCGAGGATCTTCTCAGGCATAGTGTCCAGATTAATTAAAACATACGACGGTGTTAGTGGGGGAATGAGGCAAATGCAGGACAGCTGGACTGTCCCAAGTTAGTACGTAGGTACAGGATTTGCGTGGAGGGGTACGTGTACTCGTACGTTGAGTGGTATACAAAAACAAGCCTTTGAAATTTTACAACTCTCCGAGGCCGCGACAAGCGGGCTACTGTATTAATACGAAACTCAATGACACAGTCGTCGAGACCGGAGGTGCTCGGGCAAGTTCTCGGCGGAAAGTCAGCGTGGGCGGCCTGAGGAGACCATACGATGCATGCAACCCCACGCTGTAAACTGCGCAAAGCCGAGTGGCTCCCTTGTCATGACGTTTTCCGTTTTCCGTTTTCCGCCCGTGGATTTGCCCATGCCCCCCGCGCTATAACCCTCCCAAAGGCTGACGTATCGGATATTATTAAAAACTACCCGTCGTCTTTCCGCTTTTCCGATCGGGAGGTGCCTTGGTGATAGTACATACGTACACACACTGCATTACCGATTTCCTCAATAATGTATCTTGACTGTACGGGGTACTGAAGGTGCAATTTGCTCTGCCATGTCTGGCTTCCTTCTTTGTTGTTCACTGTTATCGCCACTCTTCTCCGTTGAACTTTGAGACGGTCCGCAATGGCGGGTTGATACTCTGTACAGCGAATATAAATCTCATAAATCCCATCGACTCGACGGGGGCTCAAACTCACTGTGGTTATAACATTGCAGTGATCGGTACGGGAATTGGTCGGTGACTTCGAGAGGTGAACGGCAGGAGCCGTGAATCACGTGCATAGCTGGGGTGGAACTGTGTTACATAAGCCTTACCCCCGTCCCACTCCCAGTGGGCGCCCAGAAGCACAACCTGGACGCTGGCGACACAAGCGATGCTTGTTAGCGCCTGTAGTTTAGCGCATCGCTCGGATGCCTGAACCTCAGTAGGTCGCAGCTCACAGACCCGACTCCAATCCGACATCGAACTATCGACAAAGACCATCAGCGGCGAGCCCAACACGGACGTTTCCATCAACAGACCCGTCGCACTGGTAGTTTGGCGGCTTGTGCAAACCTATTTCGGCTCTGGATGGGCTTGCCGCCCCCTTCGTGTCGCTACCCGCCCGCGATACCGCGCTCCACGCCTTTCACCAGTCGCCTGCCCCGTGACCCGCGCGACCGCCACCACTGTTGACGTCGCCGCGCGAGATGGGCGTCATACGGAAAAAGACAGCCACCAGAGGAGGTGAGGGTGGTGTCAAATACGTATGCGACGTATGCTCGTCTGATATAACGTCAACTGTAAGCTCCCAGGCGCGGATTGGCTGGCACTTGCGCCGGCATGACGTGGGACACGAAAGCTGACAATCATGGCCATTAGGTGCGTATTCGATGTGCCGACGATGCATGTAAAGACTTCGACCTCTGCGTTACCTGCTTCTCTAATGGCGAGTCTCGCAATGCGCACGACCCCGCCACACACTCGTACCGCGTCATAGAGCAGAACTCCTTCCCCATATTCGAGCGCGAGTGGGGAGCCGACGAGGAACAGCTGCTCATAGAAGGTGCCGAGACCTACGGCCTGGGTTCGTGGGCGGACATCGCGGACCACATAGGTGGTTTCCGCGAAAAGGACGAAGTTCGCGATCACTACCTCTCCACATATGTTGAATCACCTTGCTTTCCCCTGCCGAAACGATGCAGCCCCCAAGATTCCGAATTGGCAAACGAGATATCTCGCGAGGAGTTCCAGATGCGGAAAAAGCGGCGGATAGAGGAGCGCAGAGAGGCTGCGAAGAACGCGCCAGCACTGCAGCCTAAGACGAAGCCGACGGCCAGTGTGCCCAGCTGCCACGAGATTCAGGGCTACATGCCAGGTCGACTCGAGTTCGAGACTGAATATGCCAACGACGCAGAGGAGGCGGTGCAGCACATGCAGTTCGACCCTGGAGACGGTCTCAATCCCAAGACAGGCGAGCCCGAGCCAGAGATGGAGCTAAAGCTCACTGTGATGGAGATATACAATTGCCGCTTGACGCAGCGCGCAGACAGGAAAAAGGTCATCTTCGAGCACAATTTGCTGGACTACAGAGAGAACACCAAAGTGGAAAAGAAACGGTCCAAGGAGGAGAAGGACCTACTGCAAAAGGCCAAGCCATTCGCTCGCGTCATGAACCGGAAAGACTTTGAAGACTTCAACCAGGGGCTGATAGACGAGCTGAATCTGCGGCAGGCCATCGCTCAACTCCAGGATTGGCGCACTCACGGGATCGGGGATCTCCGGAGTGGAGAGAAGTACGAGACGGAGAAGGCCCAGAGGATACAAAAGGCAATGCCCATGGGGTCCATGGATCGGGAACGGCTCGCTACCGTCCAGCGTTCCAAGCAAGCACCGGCCCCCGAGGGCCCCAGTGGAGCCGCACTGCTGGTGGCGCCCGAGCTACCCATTCGTTCCGCCGGTCAGACGACCAGCGAGGTCAACGGCGAGTCGAAACCAGCGGCTAACGGGCATAGCGCCGGCGTCAACGGCGTTAATGGCCACGTACCCGCAAGACCGAAGCAGCTGCCGCAGCCCATCCCAGGCCTGCAGCCCTTGTCCCTCAACTCCGAGAACAATGCCGACATCCATCTGCTGACACCGGAGGAGGTCAAGCTCTGCGAGGTTGTGCGCCTGGCCCCGAAGCCGTACCTGATGATCAAGGAACAGATGATGAGGGAGGCCCTCAAGACGAACGGGGCCATGAAGAAGAAGCAAGCACGTGAGATCTGCAGGCTGGACTCGCAGAAGGGCTCGCGGATATTCGACTTCTTTGTTAATGCTGGGTGGCTAGGTAAGGCCTGAGTCCCCTTATTACTTGGATGCACGCATATTCTGAGCGTGTCGCCCTATGCGCTGGTACTTGTAATATTTTTTCTGCGAACGGGGCCCGGGTTTTGGTCCTTGGACCTGGTCAAAGGGGCGGCGTCGAATGTATACTGGGAGTTGTGGGGGCTACGGCTTGCGGCGTTGGATACTACTCGTGTTCTACTATTACTGATACCTGTCGGGTCGAGATGATGATGAATTGACGAGCGTTACCGAATCGGGGAACCTGCCATCAGAACTCTCGTGATCGTCGTACATCTCTATACATAGTAACAGTCTCGTACGGCGGACTCCTTTGTGTCGTGGTAGGCTGTAGCTGTGAGCCGCCGACGAGCCCCGCATGGCGGGGCATCATCAGTCTGCTACCTAAGTACCTGAGTGTTACTGCATGCAGCTTGGCTGCCGGCCTTTTCAACCCTCCTATCAAGCCCAAAATCTTCTACCACGCGATCCGTAAATGTCCTTTTTGAAGCTGCGCGCCCCATTAAACACACTCACATCGACCCGCAATATGGCCACGATAGCCACTCTGCAGCGGATATCCGCCAAGTCACTATCCGAGAAGATTCTCGAGGAGAGGGAGGCCAAGGATCCAACCTTTGCGGTGATCGATGTCCGCGACGATGGTAGAATCCCCCACCGGTCCCAAGACACTCTACTCTTCCGTGGAAGCTGACGGGTGAGAATAGACTACATTGGCGGGCACATCAAAGGCTCGACCAACATCCCGAGCCAGCAACTAGACGCCATGATGCCGACGCTGGTGCGACGGCTCAAGGACAAGAAGACAGTGGTGTTCCACTGCGCGCTGAGCCAGCAGCGGGGTCCGAGCGCGGCGCTGCGATACCTACGCGAGAGGGACGAGGCTCTGAGGACGCTGGGAGAGACGCCTGCTGAGGACCAGACGGTGTATGTGCTTGATCGCGGGTTCTCGGGGTGGCAGGAGGTGTATGGAGAGGATGAGAGGCTGACGGAGGGGTATCGCAAGGAGCTGTGGGTGGATGGGTATTGAGGGTAGAGTGAGCGGGCCTCGAGCGAAGGAGCTGATAATTAATTCTTATCTATCATTACGGTACGAGAGGAGAAATGCTCATAGAGATAGAGTAGGTAGAGCACCGGATACCCGTCTGGTTCATCTACCAGCCGGGGCGCATCAGGGAATTGGCGAGTTGACGACTGTGGCAAAGGCTTTTGGATACCAAGCACCTATTGAATACATTACCTGGTAAATATATGAGAATATGACTTGAAATACCGAATAATCGTGATCCATAGTAATAGTAGTAGAGTGCTGTGTATTACCAGTCACAAGTAAGCCGGGCAGCCAGCACTAGCAGCAACTCTTCTCCCAGTGGCTTTACGAGTAGCTCGCCTTGATATACCGTAGATAAAACATTCCCAAATGTGTTGAAAATATACATCAATTAAACAACGCAAATGAAACACGGTCACCTTTTTATTATTTTGCTGCAAACTGTCCGTGTTCCCTCGCCTCTGTCTTTACTTGGTACCTACATTAGGATGGCGACCCTTACACGATTTGGGTGCAGTTTGCCCAGGTGGTTCTCCGAAGCCCCGCAGCATGATCTGATGGTGGGGTGGCAGAGAAAAGCCAGGTTGCGCCAGACTTCTTTCCACCCAATGACTGTGGGTTGATTTCAACGCGAGTACGGCCATCCTTGTTTGTTTGTTTGCTGTTTCGTTTTCTTGCAAGGGTTTGAAGAGGCTATTTCGGAACTGTGCAGGTTGATCGATCGGCCGGGTCCATCCGCTGGCTAGGTCAAACGGCGCAACCAGTCCACTCCCAACTCCGTCCAGCGATCACCAAAACAATCCTTCATCCGTACCGACTCCCCTTCGAATCCTCGATATTGGGTCGGAACTCCTGCCCTCTGAACGACCCGCGACAGCCTTGCGCCAGGAGCCTACTACACCTGACTACCTCCTTGACGCGCATTCCACTTCCGACATCACTGCAAGCAACCATGGGTTCGACTGAGCGCAGGCCGAACGGGTCGCCGGATGATCTCGCCGATCTCGGGTACACACCTATCGTCAAGGTTTCAGAGCCGTGGACGGTGGACAAGGTCCTCGACAAGATTGACAATGCGCCGCCAACCGAGCCGACCTCGCCACTGGCCTTCTTCCACATGCTCGAACGCCTCAAGACCACCAAGCGCGAGGGATGGCGCCGGTTCGGCATTGATAGGTAAGTGCGAACACGCCGGGCGGTATGCTTGTAGCCACAAGGTCAAGATCATGACACTAACCGTTGAACATAGGGGAGAGTCTATTTCCGACCACATGTACCGCATGTCGCTCATCTCCATGTTCGCGCCGCCGTCGCTCCGGCCCCAGCTCGATCTGCCCAAGTGCATGAAGATGTGCCTGATCCACGACATGGCCGAGCTTCTCGTCGGCGACATCACACCGGTGGACGGCGTGGCCAAGCCGGAGAAGAACCGCCGCGAGGCCGCAGCGATGGACTACCTGACGAGCAACCTGCTGCGGAGCGTGCCCGGGGGCGCAACCACGGGCGCCGAGCTCCGCGCCATCTGGCAGGAGTACGAGGACTCGCAGACGCTGGACAGCCAGTTCGTGCACGACGTCGACAAGATGGAGCTGCTGCTGCAGATGGTCGAGTACGAGAAGCGGGCGGGCGGCAAGGTCGACCTGGGCGAGTTCGCCTACGTGTCCCAGAAGATGACGCTGCCCGAGATGAAGGCGTGGGGCGCCGACGTGATCCGCGAGCGCGAAGAGTTCTGGAATGGCCAGGAGCACGTCCGCGGGGAGCAGTGGAACAAGGACACTGTCAAGGAGGAGGTCAAGAAGGCCAGGGACGATTACTACGACCGGAGGTGAGGATGAACATGGGCTGAGGGTCGGGGTGGTGGTAATACTTCATGGACGGACATATACGAGTAAAAGACGAGCATGATAAACTTAGCAATCGGCAGACCACATCTTTGGATGGATTATTTTCTGGTCTTTCACCGAATTAGGATGCCTTTCGACCTCCGTAGCAATCTACGAAGCTAAGTAAGTACTATGTACTCGTACTCGTACTCGTACGACCTTAGTACTTGGTGGATACCTGCAAGTTTCTTGGGCGGACCCCGCCCGGGTTCGCTCGATATTTAGTAGTTCCCACCACGTGGACCATTCTGCCCTGGTTGCCCGGAGCAACAAGCGCAAGTACAGTACTAAACAGGTACTACTAGTAGTAGTACGTACTTCAGTACTTCGGATACCACAGTCGCCGGTTGATTGAAGGTCGCTCATCTGCAGAACAGTGCCATCATTTGTTAGCAAACAATATTTCTTGTGCTCTAAATTTACGCGACCGGCTTTACTGCACATCTTTCTGCCCCAAGGTCTCCTTTGTCCATTTGAGTGCCTCGGGATCGAGGCCGCGCCGCGTTTAGCTCCCACCACCACCACCACCCACCTCGCCTAACAAAACCCAAGGCAACCAGTCAGCCAGCCATCCCGCCTCTCCTCATCAATCACGCGACAACCCTCCCGAGACACACGTCACCGTGAATCGCTTCCCACCCAGCATAAGCATCATCACGTCTCATCAGATAACTCTACTGCTGTCTTGGCGCGGCTTGGCGGGGCTGGGTGCCATGATCTACGCCCATTCCTGACCTACCTCTGCTCACTGCATCACCGATCCCGACCCCGAGCTCTCGCGTATACTTGGCCACTGGCGCAACCCTTCATTACCATCCATAGTCTCCCCGACGACATAAATCACACATGGCGCTTCCTTCCGAATTTCATATCCCGGGCGCCTTCCATGCCGACGGCGTCCACCCGGGCATCTTCCGCCCGCCAGATACCTCGCCAACCTCACCCGCCAACTCCGGCTACCTCCCAGACCGGCCCAACCAAGCCAACGACGAGCATGCGAATCCGAAGCGAAAACGGTTCCACGATGACTTCTCCGCCCGAATCCGCGATCAGAAGACTCGCGACGGTCCCGCCCTTGATACGTTTGGCTCACCAGCAGTGACCAAGGCCGGCGGCACCTACATGTTTTCCGGACAGCTCGACTCGCCGAGCGAGCCTGCCTGCTTCAGCAACGATTTTCTAGAAGAAAGCATGTTTTCCGACTCTGACTACCGCCGCATGCTTGGAACCAAGCGTCCCCGAGACGAAATAGATCCCAACGGATCAATATTTGGCCTGAGCTCCCTTGCCCAGCAGCAGCAACAGAAGCAGCAGCAGCATGGGCACTCGAATTCCCAGAGCTGGGGCGCGCTCGCGGCAATTGGAGGGGTCGTGGGACGCATCTGGCAGTTTTGCACAGCAGGCACGTTCAAGGGTTTCCACGCCGGAGGCGGTCGTGGCTATGATCTACGGCCCAGCGTGGATGATGTTTCCATGCTGCAGGATGAGTCCCATGATAACTTTGGCCAGGGCGAGACCGCCCCGGGGCAACGATATCCCAAGGCCTCCGGCGACTGGCCGGAGAAGAACTTTGAAGAGACGACTTACACCGAGAGTAGAGCCTCGACTCCGACGGCCCCGGCGCCTAAGAGGCGGCAGACAGCGGCGACGGATGATCTGGGTAAGAACTGGGTCATGATCAACGATCCGAATGCACCGGGCGGCAGCCGACCAGGCACGCCGGATGCTCGTGCCCGCCGCACCACCGGGACCTTCCACCCTTCGCCACGAAATCGGAATCATGCGCCTGCCGTCACCACCGGGCGCCGAATCAGTACACCCGCGGCCCGGCGGTCAATAGGGCACCGGCCATCGCTGGCATCTACGCCTACCGTCACGACCACCGAACGCCCTGCTTCTTCTGCTTCCTTCGCCTCCCCGCGCTCCCCGTCGCCCACCAAGACGACGAATGCGGCCGCCACAACTTCCTCATCCGCCTCAACGACACACCCTGCTCGTCGACACCGAAACACGGCGAGCTTCGCGGCGACCCCATCCCACCGGCGTTCACACTCGGGTGCGTCCACTGCACCGAGCCGTGTAGCAAAGGCCGAGAGCTTTCAGAGCAGCCCGCGGCTCGATCCCGAGGCCAAGAAGTTGGCCGCTAGGCGGAAGAGAGAGGAGGAGTTTGCGGATGTGCGCATGAATGCCTTCAACAAGACATTGCAAGATATGATCCGGCAAGGTCAGGAAGCACTGGCTACCAAGGTATCTGTCGAAGGTGAGGAGATGTGGGAGGATGATGATGAGTGAGCGACTCGGCGGGACCTGCACGAGAATTATGAACCGGCGTTCCTGGGGCATGGCGCAGGGTGGAATCTCTGTTTTGATACCCTCTGATGTACTTTTGAGGCGGGACCCTTCCTGTACGGTACCCCTTATTGGGCGATGGATGCGTTGGTGATGGCTTGGGGTCAATCTCGCTGCCGTCAACTTGTAGACTATTAGGCGTTGTGGCCATGAGAGCCTTTGGGTGAACATTCACAGACACAATTAGTTCCATAATTACCCCCCTTCTTGCCAAAGCCCCAGTCATTCACAGTGGCTAGCGTTGTTGTCTTTGGTTGTTGAAAACCTGGACCTCCGACTCGGAGCAGTCGGCAAGTGGGCGGGAGCAACGCCCGGGGGGGAGGGGAGGGGGCCAAAGCAGCTCCACCACCACCACCAAACAACCTGGACCCGGGCGACTTCTGGAAGCTAGGTGTCATTCAACGCCTGAAAATTATTTAGAGCTTCCACTCCGACAACTCGACGCGATTGACGCCAACCTCACGCGTCTGGTCCAACGCCGTCGCCAGCCCGGCTACCAGACCCTCCGCTTTCGACTTGCCGACGGAACAGAAACCAATGGATTGGGGCCCATTGTCCCCCCAGCGGTAGAAGATGCCCCAGCGAAGCCCCAAGCCCAAGGCACGGGGTCAGGGCGCCTTGAACGCCAACGATTCCGAATACAACGCCATCCAGCAACAATGGCAGAAGGCCAAGCGCGCCGCGGAGGCCAACCCGGCTAATGCAGATCAGGGGAGTCACTCCTCGCCAGCCGTCGGGCCCAATGGACTGCCCAGGCAGCGCCTCGATGTGTTGGAGCAGCTGCAGGCCAGGATTGACAACTCCCGCAAGAAAGCCTTCGAGCGCCGCTGGAAATGGAACATGAGCTTCTGGGTCTGGGTGCTCGCCTTGCATGCTGTGGCCATCTACTATTTCACCAGTGGCTTCCTGCTGACACGCCTGGTCCTCGACGACAAGTCGGCGTGCGACGAGCCGCCCATCGACAGTGCATCCACGGCGTCCCTCAGCGCCGCCGACGGCTGCTGGCATCCCAAGACTTTTGATCGCGCCGTCGTGGTCATTGTCGATGCTCTTCGCTACGACTTCACCGTGCCCCAGAACCAGGACGAGGCGCATGCATTCCACAATGCCTTTCCCTTCCTCTACGAGTCGGCCGCCCAGTCGCCGCAGAACGCTTTCTTGCGCCCATTCATCGCCGACCCTCCGACTACGACGCTTCAGAGACTCAAGGGCCTGACGACAGGCACCCTGCCCACCTTCATCGATGCGGGAAGCAACTTCGCGGGCACAGCCATCGAGGAGGATAACCTGCTCATGCAGCTGAGGGACGCTGGCAAGAAGATTGCGCATCTGGGCGACGACACGTGGTGGTCCCTCTTTCCGGGGTACTTCGAACCCAATATCAGCAAGGCCTACGATAGCTTCAACGTCTGGGATTTGCACACGGTGGACAACGGTGTCATCGACAACATCTTCCCGCTCATAGAGTCCGGGAACAGGCAGAGGGATCAGTGGGACCTGCTCATCGGCCACTGTCTCGGAGTCGACCATGCGGGCCATCGTTACGGACCTGATCATGCGGCCATGACGGCGAAGCTGCAGCAGATGGACGAGTTTGCGAGAAAATTGGCGGCCGCAATTGACGATGATACGCTCCTGGTCATCATGGGCGATCACGGTATGGATGAGAAGGGCGACCACGGCGGCGAAAGCGACGATGAGGTCGAAGCTGCCCTGTGGATGTACTCGAAACGTCCCATCTTTGGCCGGACACAGGCGGAATTCGCTACCCCCCCACAGACTGCCAAGATTAGGCCCGTCAACCAGATCGACCTGGTGCCCACACTGGCCCTTCTCCTGGGCATCCCTATCCCCTACAACAACCTCGGGAAGCCCATTGAGGAGGCCTTCTGTGGGCCGAAGGGCAAGGACTGGTCGAACCTCCATGCCGTATCCCGCATGGCGGCAGCAGGCGTCGACAGATACCAAGAGTCATATTTCAAAGCCAGAGGCATCTCGCCAGGTTCCGAGGCTGACTCACCTGCTGATCTTTGGAAGCGTGCCCTTGCCGTAGGGTCTGGCAAGACTTTCCACCGCGAAGCGTACGACGCCTTCACTGTCTTCCAGAAGGGGACTCTCAGCGTGTGCAAAGACCTGTGGGCGCGGTTTGACGTCCCCCGCATGATCCTGGGTGTTGGTCTAGCAGCTGTTGGTGTCATTGCCCTGGTCATGTACTCGTCAAGGGACGAGGATGATGACTTCGTGGTGACCAACGACATTGAACTGGATTATGCGGAGAAGCGCCTCGAACTTCTGAGCTTCAAGGGCGACGGAGCTGATGACGAGCCGGAGGAGGATTACCACAAGGAGTTGCTCGGCGGACTGTGGGACCGCCGTGTCATTCTTGTCCTGCTCACCGCAACGGCTGTGTCATTCTACCGGAAACAACCCTGGGAGGCACTGACAGCGGCGTCGTCGATGACCCTTCTCGTAGCCGTGGTTGTCTCCCTGACCCACATGATGGTGTCGCTGCACAAGATGGGCAAGACGCTGCTCAACACGCTGCCCACCACAATATGGGGTTGGATGGCTGTCGTCTTTACCGTCAGCCAGTCTGTCGGATTCGCGTCCAATTCGTACACGGTCTGGGAGGACACGATTCTACTCTTCTTCATCACCACGTTTGGCATTGTCAGTGCCATTGCGGCGTTCCGGATCGAGAGCCGTGTGGAACGTACGCTCGCCATTTACCACTCGGTCATGTTTGTCATCCTTGCCCGCGTGGCATCCTTCTCGAAGCTATGCCGTGAGGAGCAGATGCCGTTCTGCACTTCGACGTACTACGCCTCGGCGGCTTCGTCTACCTCGGCGCCATGGCAGCTGGCGATTCCCATCATCGTTGGTCTTGGGCTGCCCTCAATCATCAAGTCGTTCTTGATCCCCACGCGGTCCTGGGAGGGACTCTCGCCTACTTGGGTGAGGATCCTGTTCCGATCTGGACTTCTGATTGCGGCGCTCTACTGGGTCATTGATGCGGCTGACAATGGGGACTGGTTCGCTGGCAGGGCCGGAGCCGCCCACGTCAAGAGTGTTGGCATCTATGTTGCGCAGCTCGGCCTGGCGCTGGCTTTCATCGCGGGCTCAACGGCGTTTATATGGGCGCCACCCAGCGTCAACGTCGTCTCCACCGCCTCCCCCAACCCAGGTCCCCAGCAGCCACAGGCCCGCGTGACAATCCTCGGGTATGGCAACGCGCTAGGGGCTCGGTACCTCATCCTCCCCCTGAATCTCCTCATCGGGGTGGCCATATTCACGAAGCCGATGGGGATCGGGTCGCTGGGCCTCATGCTGTGGCAGATCATGTCGCTGGCCGAGGTCGTCGACCTCCTCGGCATCAAGACGGAGGCCATCGGCGCCGTGATGCTCGCCATGCTCGGCAACTTCTACTACTTCCGCACCGGCCACCAGGCCACCCTCGCGAGCCTCCAGTGGGACAGCGCCTTTGTCGCGCTACGGACAATACGCTACCCGTGGAGCCCGATCTCGGTGGTTCTCAATACGTTTGGCCCGCAGATCCTCGCCGCCGCATGCGTGCCACTCGTGACCTGCCTGTGGAAGGTCGGTCCCAAGCAGAAGGGTGTGCTGGAGACGGCCTCGCGGTCCCTGGGGCTCTTCGTCGCATACTACGCCGTGGAGGCGCTCGCGACGATGAGTTGGGCTGGCCACCTGCGTCGACACCTGATGTTGTACCGGGTCTTTAGCCCGCGGTACATGATGGCGACTGCGTTGCTGCTCGTGGTGGATCTTGCAGGTGTTGGTATCGCGATGCTGGGGTTGAGGAGCAATGCGCTTGCCGTGGGTGAGGTGTTTGGGTTTTCGGAATAAAACCAGTCACAATCATTTACGATATAGTTCGGGTTTCATTATTTGTTGTTCATGTCTTGTACACTCTGTATAGATGGACGTGCTTGTGCTTCCTGTCGACTGGCGCAGGTATAAATAGCTGGGGGTATTTGCTCTACGAAAGTGTGCTTTATATTATACTTGTTACATCTATAACATTTTACATTGTCCAAGATCATTCACCACAGTTTTCTACTCATACATCTGTGCCCTCCCCTTGGCAATCATGCCGCCATCCGGCCCCTCGACCCAGACATCCCACATCTCGGGCTTGACGCCCAGCTCCTCGGGTGCGCGCACGCACACGCGGGTCTGCTGCCCGACGCGCAAGGGTGCGATGTTGCGGTAGGTCATGTGCTTGACGGTGGCGCCGCGGTGGAAGTTGAGGGCGCGCAGCATGAGGGCCAGGGTGAGCGGGCCGTGGACGAGGGCCTTTTGTCGGTCGAGGTGGATGAAGTGGGCGTTGTAGGTTAGGGCTGAGAATTGGAAGAGGTGGGTTGGTGTTATTGTGAATGTGTATGAGGCGGTGGGTTCGTGGGGGACTGTAGATGGTGGTCAGTTCCTTGGTGTGCTTTTCACGCTCATCTGCAGTTCTCCTCTCCTCCTCCCCAGTCCAGTGTGAGGGTTACTCGTAAGAAAGAGAGAGACACTCACACTTGATGATCTTGGGGCTGGTGGGTAGATCATCCTCCTGGTCGGCCCCGTCATTGATAAAACAAAGCGTCCTCCGCTCGTGAATCTCCGCCACATTGGTGCTCAGCCCATAGGACCTGCCAATGTCGACAAAGGTCTTCCTCCCGTCGTCCTTGACGTCCACATTACCAATCTTCTCAACGCACAGCGCAGCCCGACCGTCCAGCCGCAGCCGGTTCCTCCACCCCTTGCGGAAGGTCAACTCGCCGCCAACCCACAGCCTCCGACCCCCGCTGGGCTTCTTCCCGTCAACGCGCTCATCCTCAGGGGTGGCAAGTCGGAAGCCGGGGGGAACATGGTCCGCGTCTGCGCCATCGGGTGCCAGTTCCGAGGCGGGCATCTGCGGGGGGAAGTACACGAGGTGTGCGCCGGGTGGCAGGACGATGGGCACAGGCTGGACGGTCGGGGAGGAAGGGAAGCGCTTCCCCGTGGCGGGCATGAGGTCGGAGAGGAGGGTGGCGAGCTGGTGGGAGGGCATGGGGATGAGGTGGTCGTGGATGATCTTCTGCGGGCAGGACTGGCGCATTATGGTGCCGGCAGCGTTACCCCACGTTGGACGCTCGGCGGTGGAGAGGTGGCGAGTGTGATGGCGGGTGTGATGGCGGGTGTGATGGCTGAAGGCGAGGCGGCATGGCGAGCATAGAGGTCGCCTGAGGGCACCGGTTGGTGAGGCCATGGCGTGGGGTGGTTGTGGTGTTAGGGGTTTACTATGCGCATGCCATTCCGGTTAGCTCCTCTGGAGGCGCCTCTTATTGCAAACAGGCCAGGAGCGGTTGGTGTTGATGAGTATGAGGTTGAGATGCAAATTCAGTGAAGACGCGATGGATCGATTCGCGAAGGTGAAGAGTGAGTCCAACTTGTACTAGCGTTAATACAGCGGGAAGACATTGATATTGTGTAATATTCCCACACAAGATGGCGGGGCAACTACACGAAATTAATGTCGAGTCACTGTACTAGGTACAGAACTTGTCTGTACCTGTATTCATTGTTGGTAGCCGAGCTTTTGCCGCCACCACAATGATCAAGACCAGCACAATCTGCCAACTCTCCCATGAATAATCCTTATTGAAAACATGGTTAATATTCTTATTTAATTAATTTCCAGTCGCTTATTCCACTCGTCGACATGTCCCGAATCATAGGTGAGGAAAGGTGGAAGAAGGATGATCATGGTAGCAATAGGGTCCCGCAGAATCTCATGCCATGTACAGACTACAGATAGGCGACAAAAATCTGTCCCCAGTCCGGGGTGTAAGAGGGGTGGGCCAGTGTGGGCAGGATTCTGTCCATCTCCCTACAACTCGACAGGGGCTGGAGGCCACAACACAACTTACCATGTACGAGTAGGCAATATTATAATTACAGAGTGTACCTTGTCAGCATCTGGTCTCAGCTTGCGGGCGCTTCGTCAGAATGGCACCAAGAACCCACCCCAGTCCCCAGGTCACCCGCCCGAGCGTCGAGGAATCGGTGATCGCGGTGGCCCATGAAGACCCCCGGATGTATGATGGAATCAGGTTTCACAACTGCCCTCACACACAACCCTGTCAAGCTGACGGCGTGGCGTCGTTTGGCAACCGGCCGGCAGGCAAGCGGAGTGGCAGCCTGGCAAAACTAGGGTGGAGCGCGGCGACTAACTTAATATCCCGCCTTGTCCCTTTGGGGGGCTGGAAGTGTTTGTCTCACCTGCAAGATGAAGCTCTAGATTGGTGGTAGCCTTCGGGTTCTCTTTTCCGGGCCATCCTCGTCGAGTACACGGGGAAACCATCGGAGTGCACGATGGGAAAATTCCCGACACCGTCTGTCTCCCATCTTTTCGCAGCAATGAAAGAGAAAATGCAGGTAAAAGGCAACTGTGCGCAATTGCCGGGAGACTCCACACTAAGCCGGATGAATGCCGGAGCCAGTCCCGTGCCCGGCCCCACTCGGGCCCGAAAGCTCCGGTGCTCTTTCATGTACATGGTAGGCCGGTACGGAGTACATGCCTCACCGGGGTTCGTACCTGCGACCTATTCAAGGTCGTGACTACTACCAAATTCATCCTTGGGGGTGACGCTGCATCTACACAACATCTGCCCAAGAAAGAGCAGCCAACATGACGGACGACGCAGGGCAACTGCACACCCACCGCTTGCAGCTGCAGGCGCGCACCACATTGACCATGTACCTGGTATAAGGGAATCCCCATCATTCTTCTTTTATATTTCCCCCGGAAACAAGACGCAACCACACGTACTATCCATCGAGCATCTATACAACTATCAGGTCCAGACCTCTCTCCTCATCCCCCACGTTGAACGACCCGCCGCCGAAGCGTATGCCGGCCAGTCCTCCGACTCCACTGGAACCAAACCCGAACTGCTCCGAACCCACGGAAGTGTCTGGAATCCAAGACAGACCAGCCCACGTCTGGGAATACGCAGGTTGATCCCGAGGAACCAAGCTCCTCTGCTCCTGGCCTGTCGCATAGCATGGCCTCTGCATCTGAACGCGCCTCTGCCAGCGATACGGCACGGTCCCGGACTAGGTCCATGTCGGACCTTGGTATGTCCTGGCTCGAGTCTATGGCCTGGGCCAGCTTTATGCCGCCAGCTTCTCATGCCTCCGAAGACGTTGAAGAGGCTACGGCGGCCGGTCCGGTGCAATCAGGCTCACCTGTTCCGGGACTATCGCATAACGTACCCTCCGCGTCGGACGACACATCAGCCGGGAGTCCGGGGACTATGCACATTGGTCCAGTGGAACCATCATCCTCTGATCCGGGCTCTGCCCAGAGCGTCATCTCCGGGAGTAACAATCTATCGACTGGAACCACACAGGTCGATCCACCGGAACATTCTCCTCAGGCTGCTTCCCACCTCACGGACAGCGGTGAAGCGGCGCAAGCGCAAACTCCTTCAGGTGGTTTGACGAGCGGCACGGCGGCTCCGAGATCTTGGAACCAAGTGAACGGGTTTGCGAGACAGCCGCTACGGCGGTGGCGGCCTTATCCGCCGCTGGGGACTGCGCGCCCCTCCATCGGCGCCACTGATGAGGCACAAGAGGGCATTACTTTGCTGGGGGTAAGTACTTGGGTGCAAGCTGTCCGGAGCTGTAGATTATTCATTACCCGACAACCATGGCTGACTAGTCCGTAGCTCGCGTCGTAGGTTTGCTGCCTCTGTCTCAGACTACTATTTCTACCTCTGTGGCTGTCATTCCTCCCTTTATGGCTGCTCTACCGCTATTTCAGGCTACTCTGCCGCTTTCTCAGGCTGCTAGGAAGATTGTTGCCAGCTCCTGCCAGGGCGTGGTTGAAGGAGCAAAGGAGACGAGTCATGGACTTGGCCACCATGGCCCTGGCAATCATGGTAGGCGTAACCGTGGCTGCCATGTTCAAGTCCATCAGATGGGTGATGAGGAGCCTAAGGTGAGAGGGGGAGTAAAGTCAATAGCGGACAGTCTTGGTTGGTGCATCTGTCTAGTAGTCAACAGCGAGTACAGGGTAGTAGTGTAAACTCCAGCGAATATTAGGGGGAGCGAAGTTAACACAAACCATGTTTCGCCCTACCGGCGATCTACGCCTGGATGTTTCGGCGACAAATGCAGCGTGAATCATTACAGGATGTCGACAAGGGCTTCCCAAGCCGGGATGTTACTCGACGGAGGGCATATGACATGCCCACATGGTGGTACAGTACCTATTTAGGTAGTCTACCGTAGGTAGACACTATGAGTCAGTACATGTATAACGGAGTATGTACGGAGTACCTTAGTCAGGGACCAACAAGCGATTGAGAATTACTTACACACGTATTGTATATGATGACGGCGTGAACCTTGCCGGGGCCCGCCGAGACAAACGGCGGGCGGAATGTTTTGTCTCAAGTGCTCGACACTTCGGGAGTGGCCTTGCGAGCATCACCGGGGAACCAGGAGCCGCTCCGCCGGGACCGCGTTCCAAACGAGGCAATTTTTCAGCTGGCCTCGGAGCTTCGGAGGGGCAGGCAGCCTTGACGGGGGCGCGGGCTATTAATAATTGATTATTTAACTATTCTGGAAACCTGTCAAGAGTGGCTCCGGTAGTGAGACATGGGTTCCAGGGCTGTGCCAAGGACCCGGGTCCCACGGTGTGCGGTTGTGCGGTTGTGCTGTTGGCCCGGGACACAGTCCGGGGAGGGAGCTTCTTTGACAGCCGTAGTGTCGAGCAACGCTTGCCGCCGAGTAATGTGGAGCGCCGCCCGTCCGTTGTGTCTGCTGCTGCTGGGTCTTCGGATCGCTCTGGCGTTGGACCAGATGGGGGCGTCTTTTCTCGCCCGATGGCGGACACGCTCGTTGAGACTTTGGAAGAGGCGAGCTGAAAGAAGGGGGAAAAAAATAATAAGGATGATCATCACAACATGGTTCTACTGAAACATGCTCTTCTATCCCCGTCCGAGGAGACACAAGTCCGGCATTCTTGTTATCCTGTCTCCTCTATTGTATCACTCGGATAACGGAGGACGGCCGGTGCGGGTCGGCAGTTGGGGAGCCGCCAGCTTGTTTATATATACATGTCTATGTATGTATGTATATATATATATATATGTGTATACATATATATATATATATATATGACAAGGCCCGTCCCGTCGGCTAACGTCTTCTAGGGAGCATGACCGGGAACTTACCATCGTCAATAACCCGCCTTTCCCTCATGTATCTGTATAAACCCTTTCTCGTCTAGACGTCAAGATCTTGCACACCGAGAGAAGACCCCCCCTCCCCCCCCTCTTCCAGCGCCGGCTATCCCGTCGACGGACCAACAGGAACTGCGAGTCGGCCATTATTCGCTCATACAATATTCAACAAGCGAGCGCACCTCATCTCCTCCGCCAGAGATCTCGACCGCCGACACAATGAGGGGAGCGCCTATGCACCAGCTCAGAAGGACGGACACCTGGCCCGCCATTCCGGCCGCGTCCGTGTCTGTCTCTGGTTCCCCAAGGCCCTTGACCCTCTCCAACAAGCCCTGTGCACACGCCCTGACGCACCACTGTCCGTTCCTGACGGACTCGAGCACCAGTCTCTGCCCGCGCTGCGCCACTGCCGTTGCCAACGGGATGCCGTGCGAGTAAAGAAACAACCAAAAAAACAAAGAGACACCATCAATGTATCCTGCGGGCAGCTGCCAGCATACACAAAATGGGACAGCTCGGGAGGAGGCGACGACGGCAAAACGAGTTGGGTGGAGAGCAAATGGGGTCTCCTATCGATCGATCGTGCCTTTGGACCGGCTCCTCTTCCCTAGGGAAAGCGAATGTGGTGGAAGTGAGGCGGGCATACTTATGAGAGCTACATGTAATGGGCGGCAAGCTGAGATTGAGCAACAACGGGGCATCATAAGCGGGCACATCTGAGCACTTTCCATTTCCAGGACCGAACTCCTTCACCTGGTATCTACACTACTAGTACTTTCTTCTCCATAATGGCACAGAAGTACGGAGGCACGGCGGAAAGAGAAGTCGGGTGTCTAGATAATGTCGATTAGACGTTTGCTCGTTGTACACGGAGTGCGTGTGAAAGAAATAGAGAGCCAGATTAGAATAAAATAAAAATAATCTAAGAATATACCGTATGGTTAGCAGTGACATGCCGTGGCATACTGTATTCAAGCGACAGTCCCAGAGCATTCTATTCTATTCTCCTCGTACCCGAGGGATGTGCGGGTGCGGCGCAGTCTTGCCGCCAGTCGTCGCCGTCACAAACTCACAATCGCCCCAGCCCTACGACACCTATCAGCTGAGATCTGCCATCTGTGCCGCGCGGCGCGGGACGTGACAGGCGGGGCGGAGGCGCCAGCGAGTCACGGTTGAGACATTGGTGTCGATCCCTGGGGACGGTTCGGCCGAGACTAGACTCGAGAGGTAACTGTTGCATACTAACTAATGGTAGGTATGAATGAATGGCTATCGGCTGAATAAGTGGCCGCAATGTCACCCCGAGCTGCGCATAGGTGAGGGAGGTGGACAGTGAGCTAGCGTGGACTGTGGGCCATGGGTGTTTATGGGTAAAAAAGGTTCAACGGGAGCAGCCCGTTGAGTTGCATTTCGAGAGGACAGCCGAGGCCAGGACTAGTATTAGTCAGTTCCCGCGGCGTGTTGCAACTGGTGCCAAGTCGGCCGAGAGCGCCGGGTGGCTGAGAAATGCCTGTCAGTAGCGGGGTGGGGAAACACACGCAAGACAAGCTCATGGCGTTGGAGCTGTGCAAGCTATTCAATAGGATTCTGCAGGCCAAGGACACGACGCCACCCTCAAACGACACAGCATGATGCGTTATGCATCCCAACGAGTCTATTCACGATCCAAGCTCCACTGGTACTAGAACCCCCAAGAACAATACCAAGAAGAAAAGTCCTCCAAGCGTCCGATCCCCATAGAAGAAAAAAAAAATGGAGTCTATCCACATATGTTGAAGAGAAGAAGAAGAAGTAAAGAAGGGTAAGCGAGGTGAATATATGACGGACGTCAAGCCCGCGAGATTTTGTTTCGTCAAAAAGTGAGAGGCTGCGCCGTGCTTGAACCACCCGGGCCCAGAGTCGCTTAGTAGACGGCGGCGATGGCAGCAGCGACAGCCACAGCGAGGACACCGGTGTGGGCCATGAGCGAGCCGGCGGCGGCGGTGGGGACGGGTGGAGGAGCCGTCTCGGTGTCGGCGGGAGGCTCCTGGGGAGCATCCGTGGGCGGGGGCCGGACGGTGGTCGAGATGCTCGGGGTGGAGAGGCTGGGCGTCACGATGGACGACGGGCTGCTGGGGATCTCGGAGGCGGTGGTGGTTGTGGGCTCGTCGGGGGTCGGGGTCGGGGTGAAGCTCGAGCTGCTGGTGGTGGTGGTGGTGGTGGTGGTGGTGGGCTCGGGCTCAGGCTGGGGCTCGACGACGGGCGGCGTGGACGACGAGTGCAGAGGGCAGTCGGAGGCGTCGGGGATGCAGTCGGTGATGGTGGAGGTATGGGTCACCGTCGAGGTGAGGGTGGTGGTGCCCGTGTTGATCTCGGCCTCGTTGGCGGCGACGCCAGCGATGGTGGCCGCGAAGGCGAGGAAACCGGCGGTGAAGCGCATCTTGTTTTTTACTTGCAAGATGGTTTGGTCGAGATGTTTGAACGGGTGTATGAAGAGAGTGTTTCAATTCAATGCGCGGCCAGCGACGACAGATGGAGGGGTACTTCTTTTGCCTGAGCGTTTGTAGCTCTTGACGCGTTTTGATTTGGCGACGATGGGCAATGAGTGAAGCGAAGGACAGTAAGTTCGTCCGGGGGAAAAAGAAAAAAAGAGCGTGGATGGCGTGAAAGAGCGTCAACGTCGAGAGACAAGAAAAAGGTGAAAGTCGTCCGTCTTCCAGAAGGTGGAGATGGTGAGGGAGATAAAGGAATCGAGAGGATCGCTTGGGCTGCCCTGCTGGGGTGGCGGCCCTGGCGGGAGCCTGGAGGGATGTCGTCCCAGCGCCCGCTGGCGCTTGCGAAATCTCTGGTCCTCCCCGCCGTGCTCGGGTACCTGAGCGCACACTGCGCTGTTCCTGGAATATGTGGGTTCTATGTTCTCTGCTGGCGCTGGCTGCGCGGCTCCGGCGGGCTCAGCTGCGGTGTTCCTTGGCTGACACCCCTGCAGTCTAGGCCCGTCTCGCGTCGGTGTGTGGGTCTGGCTCCGTTTTATTTCATACTGGCGAGCAGTATGCACTGTGCGACGCTGGGCCATGTGTGCGTGCCTGGGCGGCAACACGCAGCTACGAGAGGGGATGTTACCGTACCTTACCCACTACCCACTCCCTCCCTCCACTTCCCTTGCTTGTGTGAAGGCCCCGTTGGCCGCTATTCAAACTTTTTTTTTTTTTNTTTTTTTTTTTTTCGGATGGATGCCGCGATGTGGGAACGCCCCAGCCCCAACGGCAGACGGCCAACAGAACAAGGAATCGGGACAGCACACACATTCGCCAACACATCACCAACCACGCGGCGTCGATTCTCGTATGGATACCTTGATACGTACAGTACTCCGGGACCCATCGACCACTGCAGCGCCAAGGTACTGTCTGCAGTAACTTAGTAACCCAGCCCAGGGCGGACCAAGGCAGGGGGGGGAGGCGAGGCCGAGGGATTCCCTGGCAATTGTCTCGCCACTTCGCGGGAGCGGGCGGGCGAGCACTCTCCCGTTGTGCAACGCAAGGACGGGCGGGCTCTATTATGAAAACAGGGTGAATGAGGAGTAACAAAGAGGGGGTGTCCATGCTGTGGCTCCCTCACACATATTCCCACTCGGTGTTATTATTAACCGCTTGTTTATTCCCCACGGCCAGCTCTTCAGCATGGGTCCAGGAAGCCATCCGTTTCATCGAAATAGATCTAATTCTCAAGGGCAGCCTAGTCAGTATCGTAGTACAAGTAGAGCACCACCATTGAACCCCGTCATTTGACCTGGTCGCGGACTCGCGTGGCTGGTTCAATGGCGGCGCCGTCTCAGGACTCCCACGCCGCCCTTGGCGATCCCTTCATTTCGATATTCCCCGGCCGCCCAGGGGAGGCCCAGGCCGAGATTCTTGAGATGGTTTATTACTTTTGAGGCTGCGAGGAGGGCTGAGTTCAAAATGAGAGACGCAGCTTGTCTGAATTAACTAGAATGGTGTCTCTCTGTCTTTACATGCCGTGGAAAGTTGGACAACACCATCACCATGTGTACTCGTATCCGCAGCTATGGTTCTCACAGCCATCTAGACTCAGACAGGGGCGGCTATCTGAGACAGAGCAGACTCTATGCTAATAAGAGTCTAGAGAAGTCTATGGACTGCTGAAGAGGTCATTTGGAAATACTACCGTGTTTTGATATGTCGTGAGAGAAATCTGTATACGAATATACATCACATCACATTAGCAAGAGTGTTGATTATCTGGCACCCCTCTGCATACCGAGGGTAGTACCTATTGTCACCACGAAAACCAATACCAAAAACCAATTACGCGCATTGAACATAATAGTACAACCCTGAAACTTCCGTTGAGTGCTGCCTGGGCACACTACCTGCCTACCCTATACATCCACGGATTAGACTGACGCAATGCCCAACACCATGGACGTTCCAACAACCTCAACCCGAGCCACCCTGCCCAACTGCCCCGCCCCCGCGTCTCATAATCAGACATCTCTCCATCTTCACGACAATCCCTGATAGAAACCTTCCCCCATTTTGTCTTTATCTGCTGAGCTTCTGGAATCATTCTTCTCCCGCACCACGCACACCCTCCTCCATCGGAAACCCCCCCTTCAACCCAGATTCTGGCCTCGCCAAACAAACAGCCCACCATGACAACCTACTCGACCGACCCCGCCCTCTGGATCTTTACCTCCCTGACCGCCGGCTCCTCGCACATCGTCACGGCAACCTCCCGCCTCGAAACCATCCTGCGCGCCAACCGCGTGCCGTTTAAGGCTGTCGACCTCGCTACCGACTCCAAAGCCCGCATGTTCTGGGGTCGTCGCGCGGGCAAGGATGAGAGCGGCCGCGTGCGAAAGCTTCCGGGCCTGGTCCAAAACGGCGAGGTGTTGGGGGTAGGTAGACTGTCATCCCAGCGGGAGCCGCCCCCATCTTCTCGGTGGTAACGAGACTGACTGACTGACTTGGGGTGCCGTCTGATCTTAGGATATTGTCGAGATTGAGGATTGGAACGAGTACGGGGAGCTCAAGAAGCATGTCAAGATCTACTACGACGAGCACACCATTCCCGACATCCACCACAAGCACCCTCCGTCCAAGCTACGCCGGCCAGTACAGAAAGGTACCGCCGCGGCGGCTACGGGGGCAGCGAAGTCAGCAGCAGCAGCAGCATCACCAGCGGCTGCCTCCTCCTCCTCTTCTGCAGGCACACCCGCACCAGCTAACCCCCCGCCCGCTCCCGAGCCCAAGAAGACGGCGCCGGTAACGACCACGGCGAACAAGGATGGGGCAAAGGGAGCTGAGAAGAAGAAGGAGGAAACGAAGGAGGCGCTGCCCATTCGGTCTGTTGCCGACGAGGCGGCAAAGAAGGCTAAGGAACTTCGGCTGAAGAGTCTGCGGGAGAAGGTCCACGGGAAGAAGACGGACGACGGTGAGAAGAAGGAGGAGCCAAAGAAGGATGATACTGAGGACAAGGCCAAGACAGAAAAGGTCGAAAAAGAAAATGAGGAGGTCAAGCCGGACAAGAAGGAGCAGGCAGCAGCAAGAACAAGCACACCCGGTCTGCAATCACCAACCAGCGGTAAGTGGAAACAGGGCACATCTGCCTCCGTGGCCGACCTGCAGAGTCCTAGGAGCGCGACGTGGAAACCAGCGCCAGGGGCGAAACGGGTCGAGACGGACGATGAGGATTCTGAGGAAGACGATGACGATGATGACGATGATGATGATGATGACGAGGAGGAGGAGGAGTCGGAGGAAGACTCGGAGGACGACGAGGATAAAGATAAACATGCCAAGAAGGACATCAAGGGCGTCAAAGACATCAAGGACACCAAGGAGGGAAGGGACATCAAGAAGGACGCCAAAGGTGAGGAAGATGAGGAAGATGAGGAAGATGACGAAGACGACGAAGACAACGACGACGATTCAGACGACGAAGAGTCAGAGGACGACGAAGAGGACAGCAAGGATAAGAAGACAACCGCGGCAGCAGCTGCAAAGAGCAAGGCCACCTGAGCCCGTCCAACCTGTTATCCTGTATAAAAAATAATTTACCCAACGGCAGATCCGGACATGAATGAAACATGACGACGAGTAATGTCTTCCGCTATTTTACAAGAACCCCCTCCCCTCTCTATACACGGAATGTCTAGTACAACCCATCATCATCGCTCGCTGTCCCGTCCTGGAATCCCATCACCGCTTTGCCCTTTCCCTTGTCCTTCCTCCTCCTGACCGTCCCACCCATATTCTCTCCCGCATCATCCGCCGCTACATCATCCTCCTCCTCCTCAACCACAGCTTTGCCCTTACCCTTGTCCCTGCTCTTTTGGCCCACAGCGGCAGCCTCACCATCGGCATTATACTCAAACGACGCCCTAACCTTCTCATAGTGCGCCAACTCGCCCTGACTAACGCTGGGAACGAGCTCCCTATTCGCGGCGAGGAAGTCCTCCTCCGTCACCACGACGGCGAGGTCCTCGGGCGTGGCGTGGTGGTCGAAGAAATACGCCGTCGACATCTCCACACCGCCGCGCGAGGCAGAGAGCTGCCGGATCTTGGCGTCCACGGCCGAGGCCTGGCGGGTCACAGCCTTGAGCATGGCGTCGCTGCAGAGGGCGTAGAAGTCGGCGCCCGTGTACGTCAGGGGCAGGCGGTTGGCGACGGATGTTAGGGATAGGGACGGGTCGAGGGTGAATCTGGGAAGGGGGAGGGGGATTGTTAGTGTTGTTGCATGTGCGGGTGATGAAAAAGGGAGTTACTTACTTGCGGGTCAACGCCTCGAGGATCTTGAGTTGCTTGTCATGAGTGTCCGAGACGCCGAGGTAGAGCATCTTGTCGAATCGCCCAGGACGCAGCAGCGCCGGATCGAGCAGGTCAGGTCGATTTGTGGCACCAATGACAAACACGCCACCACCGCCCGAGTCGCTGCCCGAGGACATTCCATCGAGCTCGGCGAGGAGCTGCGAAACGATGCGGTCCATGACACCACCGCTGTCACCCTGATTACCCCTCTTGGGCGCCACAGAGTCCAGCTCGTCGAAAAAGACGACGCACGGCCTGGCGTCTCTCGCACGCTGGAAGACGCGACGCACATTGGCCTCGGACTCGCCAATGTACATGTTGAGCAGCTCGGGGCCCTTGACGCTGAAGAAGTTGAGGCTGTACTCTGTGGCGATGGCCTTGGCCAGCAGCGTCTTGCCTGTGCCGGGAGGGCCGTAGAAGAGGATGCCGGAGCGCTTCTTCATGCCACGGGCAAAAAGCTCCGGTCGCTCTAGGGGTAGCTGGATCGTCTCGTTGACGGCGGCCTTCACGTTGGAGAGGCCACCGACGTCGTCCCAGGAGACGTTGGGGATCTTGGGTGCGCCGATGGAATCGGCGAAGGTCTTGCGTGCGGCCTCAACAGCGGCGTCCAGGTCGCCCTTTGTGAGGCAGCGCGCCATGGGGCCGCCGGCAACTTGGACGTCCCTGAGGGTCACATTCGTGATGGACGATGCCGATGAAACGAGGGATTCTAGCCGTGCCTGCTGGGCAGCAGTGGCGCGATCAACCACGTCCACGAGATCACCCGCTACCAGTGCAGCCGTCTTGAGCGCGATCCCGTTGAGGTCGATGCTCGGCTCGAGGACGAGACCCCGATCATCCAGGATGTTCCGCAAGATGGCCTCACGCTCCGCCTCATCAGGCGCGCCCATCTCCAGCTCATGGGTGAACAGTCCTCTTACACCATCAGGAACCTTATCGACGTCGTTGGTGGTGGCGATGAGCACTCGGGTGCTCTCAAGCACCTCCTTCATCGTCGACTCGATCCTATCAGCCGTCAAGGCCTCAATGTGGCGGATGAGCAGCCCGCAGCAGTCGGGACCACAACTCATGGCCCGCTCGGCACGGGTACGCAGGAATCCTTCCGTCTTCACATCACTGCCACTGCCACCTCCTTCGCTCAGAATATCATAGGCGTCGATGGTGAATGTGTGGAGGCCGATATCTGTGCAGGCACTCGTGGCCAGCGTCGCCTTGCCGATATTCCGGTGGGAAGACGTCAGCAGGATGGCAACGGGCGGCATCTTGAGGGCTATGGCCCTCTTGCTAGTCGCCGCAGCCAGGAGCTGCCTCAGCTGGTGCCGCAGGGGAGATACATAGTTCTGCTGCTGCTGCTCGCGCTCAGGAGGTGGGAGCGGCGCCGGCGGGCCATCCGCATCTCGCCTAGGGGGCTTCTTCAAGCCCAGGTAGTATGGCCAGGTGCTCTGCCGCGTGCCAGGGATGCGGCTGGTCTGGAAGCCGGAGCCGTGCATGCCGACAGATGAGCTATCGACGCAGGCGACCGAACCCCAGAACGCCTCGGCCGTGCTGTCCTCATCTTCATCGGCCTTTTGGATCTGGATGTGGCCAACCTTGAACCAGGCGACACTGTCGACATGCCCCGCCGGTTGATTCCGCCCTCCTGAAGTCAGGGCCATGACATCGTCCACCTCGGAGCCGCCCGATGCACCAGTTGTCTCCTGGAGGGCACGGCCAAGCTGCGCATCGACGGGGACGGCTATCAGGTCGCCAGGGCGCACCAGGCGAGTTTTCGAAGCAAAGTAGTGCTTCAGGCCGCCCAAAACAGCAGTCTGGTAAGCCCGCTCCGCCGAGACGGGGGTGCGCACGTGGTGGATGGTGATGTCCCGTGCGTAGGGGGGTCGAGAAGCGCTCGTGAACCGGGGCAGCGTCCCCTTCCCTTGGTACCCTGACTTCTTCAGAGGTGATATACGCAGATGCGTAGCCCCATCGAGGTTCGCGAGCAGTATAGGTGATGCGTACGCTGTCGGACTCGCCGGCGGCTGTAGCTGCGACTCAAAGTACGACAGCTTCCTGGCCCCGGGTCGCGAGCTCGGGATCCTGGTCATGGGTCGCGGCGCGTACCCCTCGGGAAGACCATATACGCGGACAGGACGCCAGTCCGCCGGCTCAGAGTCTAGCTGGCCGAGACTTCCCAGGCCAAACGCACCAAAGCCATTAGCTGGCGGCTCCGGCGCGGCTTCAATACGCACCCAATCACCGGAGAAGCAGCCAATCTTGGGGAGGGAGGACACATGTACATAGACGCGGGCTTCATCGTCGTCCTCGGGCCGGGGTTTCGGGTGCAGGAGATCTGTCGGCATCGCTTGCATCAGGCCCTGCGACTTGAACAGGCGGCCCCGCGGCCGGTCTGGTCTGGCGGTCATGGATGTCATGCCGGAGAAGACGGAGCCGGGGGTGGCGATGCCATTCGTCTTCCGGCCTCGGATCGTGCCAATCGTCATCGGAGTGGATATGCCGCTGACGGTTGTCGCCGACAGGGTCGGAGCCTCGAGAGAAATCAAATCGTCCATGGAATCATCCGAAAGTTCCTCGTCGTCGTCATCGTCTCCCCGATCGAGCTCCGACATGTCCGTCTCGGTCTCTGTGGCTGTGTCTGTCTCCGCGGCGCTGCCACCGTCGAATCGGTCGCGATCCTCGGCGGCCGAGTAGAATTGGTCCGTGGTAGCCCCCTCATCCTCCTCGTCATCACCACGTGTACCGTTGCTGATCTGCCGACTCGCAGGCATAGACGGCGCCGAAAGATGGGAGCGCTTGCCATGACCTTTCCCCCGCATCAGAATGATCTTCGTCGAGTCGGCCAAGATACCCTGAGCAACTGGCTCGCAGAGCGCAATCTTGCCCGGGCTTGGCGGCATGTGGGTAACTGGATGCGGCGGGAGAGGCAGGGGAAACAGGTCATCGGCGTGGACAACACTGAGGCTGCTCAGGGCATACCGCAGCGCATGCGCCAACCTCTCCTCCGACGTCGAGCCCCGCCCCTTGGTCCCAGGCGGTGGATGATCTCTGTAGAACGTGCCTTCGCCAGCCTCGAGTCGGCGGGCCAGCTCACCCTCGAGGCTTACATAGACTGTATCGAGGGGCAGAGGGGCGGCGTCGAGGACGAGGACATCGATGCCGCTGCGGTGGCCGGCAAGCTTGGACGGAGCGAGGCGCTGCAGTGCGACGGCGAACCGCTGGAGAGAAGACGACGAAGGGGAGAAGTGAATGGTCGAGGGCGCAAGCGCGGAGGAAGAGGAGCGGCTGACAGGGACGAGCGACCAAGGTGTATCGGCCGGTGTTGCTTGTGGCGTCCAAGGAGCCAGGGCAATGTGGACAACATGGTCGGCCGAGTCCGCTTCTGCGAGCTCCGGTTAGCACTACCAGTACGAAAACCCCCCCAGCTTGCAATGTTTGGGGACCTTCTTACCGCGGGGAAAGAGCTCGCGGAAGAGATCCTCGGAGAGGATGCCCACATCACTCTTGATCTGGTCGTCGAGCACCAAGCGCGCAGACACCGGAGGCTTATCCTGGCGCCGCCTTCTCCTCCGCCGCTTTATGTCTTCCGCAGCGCCCGTTATCGCCATGGCGCTCGTGGGGACTTATTACCAACCTGTCTCGCTGCAGAAAGTGGTCGTCGCGGTGGTTGGGATCGGAGAGTGGAGGAGGCTCGGTTGTGAGAGTCGCAGCACCGGGGGTAGACAGTTCAATGCCATACACAGGAACGAGTAGCGGGTTCGTACCCAACAAAGCGCAGGATCAATCGGAGTTAGTTCCCCGCGGGGAAGTTGCGAGGCGCAATGGTATTGCGAATGTTGGTTGCTGGTTTGGAGAATGTGGCACATGGAGTTCGGTCGCGGTTTCGCTGGTGATGCAGGTGCATGTGGGTGGGTGCGGGTCACGCTGACCAGCTCGGCTCAAGAAATCGAAGCCCACTTGGGCCTCGGCATTGGGGAAATGCGGAGCGAGCTACCCTGGACCTATACGAGTACCATCTCTACAACTCGGCCATCGCTTGGAGTTGGCGAAGGTAGGTAGTCGCAACGAAATCTATAACAAGCCTACCAAAGTTACATAAATAATGTCTGCCAAAGGTCGTCGAGACATGTTTTCTTTCTCATCCACAAACTATGATCATGGCCACCTCGGCCGTGTGTCGTTATCATGCCCACTCATCACGGTCACTCTGTCGCTCGACAAAGTGTCCAGCAAATATCTACACGGAAAGAATTAACAAACCCTCTAAACGCCATGCGCATCCTCCGCAACATGCAGACTGGTCCCAAACAGAAATCACCGCGTGCACTATTTAATCAAACATGTCTGTCCCCGCCGGCCGACTACTGCTCCCCCGCCGCCTCTCCAGTCTCCTCCTTCTCCGATTATCCGCCGCGGAACCGGGTCCCGGTCCACCGCCCGGTGATGGGCTCATCTGGCTCCACGTGCCGTGGCTCTCGGGACTGGCGAGGCTGCCCAAGCTGGAGACGGTCTGGCCCGCTGCTGCCGACGCTCCGGAGGGTCCAGCCTGCGCACCGCCGCCAGAGTAGTACGCAGAGTCCTTCCCACGACGGGCCTTTGCGAATGCCGGGTTCGGCGGCGACAAAGGTCCCAGCGTGTCTGGGTCAGCAGCTTCCGCCCTGCGCTGACTCGAGTCGCGGCGATAGCGACTGCGGTTCTGGCTAGGTGAGTCTATGTCGGACAAGCTGGTCGCCGAGTCGGCCCGGCTGCGGCTCCTCGCGCCGCGTGCAGCACGGGCCTCCTCCTCGGTGAGTCGCCGCAGCGTCACATTCCTGTCTCTGTCGTCGTGGACCTTGAGCTTCACGCTCACGGGGTTGCTGTGGGGCGAACCGTAGCGCTCCCTCTCGATCTCCGTCTCTGCAGCGAGCTCTGACGCCCGTGCAGCCGCAGCTGCCGACGCCCTCTCTGCTGCCCTTCGCCTCCTGGACGAATTACGACGTTGTGGGGGCGCATCGGAGATGAAAGAACTATCGGCCTCTGAAGGCATCGCTGGCATGGACACTGGCTCGATGTGGCGTGAACCCGAGCGCGTTCGCGAGTGTCCTCCCGCGCGGCCTGGTGCGGGTGCTGGGGGTGGGTAGTCGTCGGTGAACGAGGACTCCGTCATGTCGGTCTGAGTTGCAGTCGGCGCAGGATATCCCGTTGGACGCCGGACGGTGGGTCGTCGAGCGGGCTTCCTTGTGGGGGATGGATATCCATCAGCGGTGTATCGCGAGTCTGTCAGGCCGGACCTCATGTCGTCCTCTTCCTGCAGGCGCCGCTCCTCGTCCTTCTTTGCCCGCCTGTCTGCCATCCTCTTGCCGATCCAGCCCAGACCGAGGCCAGCGAGGATGCCCTTGGCCATACCTCCACCACCGCCAGCACGATCATCTTCGTGCAGGCGACGAGACGGGCTGACGTACGAAGAATATTCCGAATCTTCAAAGCTGTGGCGACGACCAGGACGACGAGCTTGCGGGGGCCGAGAAGTGACAGGTCGATGGCCTCCCACTCTGGAATCTGCAGCGCTGAGAGCACCCGCCATAGTCGTGGGGCCGCCAGCGGGGGAGAGGAGAGACGTCTGTGTTGGGTCACCTCGTGTATCTTCCGTCAGTTCGCTGCTGAAGTCGCTGGGGGGGACCCCACGTCCGGATCGATAGCGGCGTGGTGTCTCGGTAGAAACTGCGGAATACTCCTCGTCCCGTCCCCCCTTTCGTCGGTCCATAAAGTTGGAAAAGAGCTTGCCTGCGCCGACGAATGCGGCAGCGCCGGCAAGTCCTTTCATAAGGTTCCCGCCGCCGCCACCCCTGCGCTGGGGGGATAGCTCTGTGTATTTCTCGGAGTCGTAGTAGCTGGCGGAGCCTCGGCGCGACGCGACAACTTCGGGGCCCCGACTGCGGTACGATGGGGACCCGCTTCGGCTGCTTGGCTCACCGCGATCCCTGCGCCGGCCCCTCAGCCAGTACCACGCGGCGCCGCCCGCGCCCAAGGCACCCAGCCACTTCCACTTGTTGCTGCTGGGCTCTTGACCGTGATCCGAGAAGAACTCCGAGTCGGTGACGCGCGTTCGACCAGCCTGGGAACGAGGGCCATCGTGAATGAGTTCACGGCGACTGCCTGATCGGAAATTGAGGATGAAGTATAGGACCAGGAGGAAGCCCATCCAGACTGCGTAAAGAATGAACAGATACCGTGGAGAGCCGTACAAGGTCAGACCCAGCGGGATCTGGACAATACCCAGGAGGGCGATGGCCCTGCCGCACCATTGATGAAGGGTAACACGGAGAGAGTGTGCCTTCTGGATATGGTAGATGAGACGGCCACCGATAAACTGGACGAGGAAGAGGACGAATATGGCGACGCCGATTCCGTGATGCGGGTTCGTTAGGCTGCGCTTGGGGCCGACGGCGAGGTTTCCGAGCATGAAGACGACAATGAGTAGCAGTGCCGATATGATCTGTAGACGAGCGTGGTACCGGACAGCGAAGCCAGGACGACCGGTGTAGAATCGCACCGTCATAACTGCCGTGGGGATGAACAGGAGGAAGACAAGGGCGGCCAGGATGCCATGCGCCAGGATGATGTGGTGATACTGTGTCAGGGTCGAGAATCGGTTGCCCATGCCTGCGAGACGAGTCGTATGTTAGTCGGGGCCCAATGGGGCGTTCTGCGCGTCGAGGTTGGACAGGACATCAACATACCGTTGTAGCGCATGGTGTCAAAGTTGGTGCCCTGGAGGTTGGGAAGGAGGAATGTGTTCTTGGTGAAGTCCCAGGTCCCGTCGCCTACGACCATGGTCTCGGAGTCGTAGGAGACGGACCCGGGCGACGAGAAGTCGTCCGGGGTCGGCGCCATAGCGGCGGCGACGAAGAGGAAGGCGTTTCAGCTGGGCACGTGGAAGTCGTTTCGGTCTGTGATAAGATGCTCGTGGCGTTGTGCGAGGAATGTGGGTGTCGCGAGATGTCTCGACCGGTTGGAAATTCTAGTGATGCTGTGTACGGGATAGGTAGACACTGGACAGCACACAGTTGGTGGGATGGGATGTCGGGCAGCTCGGGGCCGCAATCCAGGTCGGTCGTTTGCTTCTCGTCCGAGGTTATTGATGGTCCGATGAGGATGGCAATGGACTTGAGAGGACAACTTCTGGCAATGGAAAACCATCGGTGAGAAATGGAGGTTGCACGAGCTGAAGGATCCCCCCCATCCCCCATCTGCAGCGGGCGGTGGACTGGACTTTGTTGCTTGTCCTGCATGTTACTGCTGGTGCTGGTTGCGGGGTGACCAGACAACTAGGTACCAGGTACCCCTGTCTGACTGAGCCACACCTTCCGTGGCGCGAGCTGTGGCCATCTGGAACGCATCATCAGCCACATGTGGTGGTGGCCCGTGCGCACTCTGCAATGGCCACTGCCAGGTAAGTACGGTACGTACCCATTTCTACGCAACATGAGTGTCTCGATCTTCCATCCTTCTTCCATCCTCTCTTCCCACCAATCTCACCCATCATCAATCGTCGACGCACACGACTGGAACAACTGGCCTGGATTGAATCCTGCAACGACCTTTATGTGAATCTGCTGACCATTCTAAGACCTCCCGGTTTGTGACTTTGCCAAGGGATCCAGGAAAGTTGTATCTTTTCTTCCACCCTTTCCCCTAGGCAGCAAGGTCCGCATCGACCGCATGTACACGGAGAGGAGAGCCTTGGACACCCAGCACCCTAGCAAGCGACGATGGGGCTCAACAGGCACGATATGATTGCTAATGTCTGGCTATCGAGACCCTGTCGCCCTCGTCTGAATGGGACCCGGGCCTCCGCGCTCGTTTGCAGGGTAATGATTACATGTAAATTTGAAATCATCGGGCTGCATGACGCCATGGGGATCTAGGTGGTTAGCCGTAAACAATGGACCAGGGACATTTACTGCCGCTACTGGTAAGTCTGTACAATCCGCGCATATAATTCTACCATGTACTGCTAGTACCCGAGCGCCGGCGCCGATCGGGCCTGGCAGCTCGGCCCCACCTCCGCTTCAGCGCGATCCGGCGGCGGACATGAATAACCCCGCGGACTCTGATTGAACCGCCGTTTCCCAGGCGATCGTCGGCCTAAACGCCGATGACGCTCCGCCTTTTCCCTTGCGAACTACTGCGGCTCAGTGGACATATCCGAACGTCTTTAACATCTCGTAACGACTTTCAATTTCCGCTCACTTTTGACAATATATTATACTCGCACCATTTTCACAGTCCAGAATCTCCCCGGCTCACTCGTACCTCCTCACCCCGACAGGACAGTAAAGATGGCCCCCAAACCCCTCCGGATAGCCGTCATCCCCGGCGACGGCATCGGCGTCGAGGTCATGCCCTACGGCGTGCGCTGCCTCGAAGCCGCCGCCAAAGCATTCGACATCCCACTAGAGATGGAGACTTTCGACTTTGCATCCTGCGACTACTACGCCAAGCACGGCGACATGCTGCCGCCCGACTGGAAGGAGACCCTCCTCGAGTTCGACGCCATCTACTTCGGCGCCGTGGGCATGCCCGCCCAGGTACCCGACAACGTGTCTCTGTGGGGCAGCCTGCTCAAGTTCCGCCGCGAGTTCGATCAGTACATCAACCTTCGCCCGTGTCGCCTGATGCCCGGGGTTCCGTGCCCGCTGGCCAACCGCAAACCCGGCGACATTGACTTCTGGATCGTCCGGGAGAACACGGAGGGTGAGTACAGCAGCATCGGCGGAAAGATATTCGAGGGCACGGATCGCGAGACTGTCATCCAGGAGACGGTCATGACGAGGACGGGAGTCGACCGCGTGCTTCGCTACGCGTTTGATCTGGCGCAGAGCCGCACCCGGAAACGCCTGACAAGCGCTACCAAAAGCAACGGCATCAGCATCACCATGCCCTACTGGGACTCCCGCGTCGAAGAGATGGCCAAGGGGTACCCGGAAGTCGACCTCGACAAGTACCACATCGACATCCTGACAGCGCACTTTGTCCAGCGCCCGGACATCTTTGACGTGATTGTCGGAAGCAACCTCTTCGGTGACATCCTCTCGGACCTGGGCCCCGCGTGCACGGGCACGATCGGTATCGCACCCTCCGCCAACCTCAACCCCGAGGGCAAGTTCCCTAGTCTGTTTGAGCCTGTTCACGGCAGTGCACCGGATATCACTGGCAAGGACATTGCCAACCCTGTCGGCATGATCTGGGCGGGACAGATGATGCTAGGCCACTTTGGGCACACCGAGGCTGCGGCGCTGATGCTCAGGGCTATTGAGAATGTGCTTGGACGGTCAGAGGCGCAGATCTTGACTCCTGATATGGGCGGGAAGGGGACGACTGATGTCTTTGGGACGGCTATTGAGGCCGAGATACAGAAGCTGGCATCGTAAAGGCCTAAATGGTGATGACGCTTATACAACCTATGATCAGCAGCCTGGTATTAGTGCATGCGGAAAACACATGCCTGATAGAAAGAGGCTGCTTTAGTAAGTAGAATTCGATTGTATAGACTTGCTGAAGAGGGCATGATCACTGAACGGGTTTCGAGATACTAGCTTCATCCGTCGCAGCGAGAGAGAAGAGGCAGCCAACGAGTCCATAATTGTACTAGGTAGGCGGACATTAACGACGACAGGGTAGCTCGGTGGGACTTCTGTCTACTTGAATCCCCGTTTAGCATAGCCAGGGAACCCTGTCCTCCAATAAACGTTATGCACCTGGATCTATGGCTGCCGTCAGGGACAAGATTGGTTACCCGACTAATGGCTGCGGGCCGGCCGGCTCGGTGATGTGGGGCCGCCGTCCCAGAATTGCCCGATCCGGTAGATATCGATTCCAGCGGTCCGGAATTGTAAGTGATCAACTAGATTCTACCAAAGCAGCACTACGGAGCAGAGTCCGCTTTCCTTGCGATGGGTATTAACTGGGATATATGCGATCCGTTACCTCGATAGCTCTGGCTCTGGCTTTCAATTGTTCCACGGGTTGCTGCCATCTGGGTTCGGCTGACTTTATTAGTAGCCTAGTATCCTGGGGTTGATCCAAATAATTAAGCTAGGTGCACTATAGTGTAAAGCTCTTGTTGGGAGGCTACAAAGGACTCTAGGTCCCCGAGATTCAGCTCCGAAATTACAGAGTAGTTGCGAGATATCTTTGTGTGGCCCGCCGTCTTCCCAAAATGATCCATGGCATGCCGTTGCATTGGCATGTCCGCGACCGTGCCACTTTGGAATTTCGTTCGCATACTCGAGTCTGAAATCTGACATGATCCGCCGTCTTGTGCATTCTCCGTCTCCTGCTGAGAGAGCTGGTTCGGAATGCTGCACCCCGAATTCGAGCCAGGGACCCACACGAAAAACCCACTGTTTGTTGCCCTTGGGACCCCATCCGAGCTTCGAGACTGGTGGACAGTGTTTCGCTCCTAGAACGATGGAGCAGATTTTAAATCAGTGTTACTGGTTGATGTAGTCTGAGCCCCTTGCGTTGATGGATAACGCGTAGAAACACAGACTAGCTAGGCGCTCAATACGCCGTCTGCCGACGTTCAGGACTTGGCATATGGACAGGAATCTGCTACAATTTTCGGAACAAGGATCAAGTCCTATTCGCCAGAGAGGAAATGAAGCAAGAGAAAAATAAAAATAAGAACATGAAAAGATCAACCCCAAGCTGGCTTCTATTTGTTGGTATCGGCGTAGAATTTATCGATACAGACAATATCTCATTGGGGAGGGTCTATAAGGGTGAAGAGAGAGAGCAAAAGCACTGAGAAGACTGCCGAATAATGCGTACTGGACAGAATTTATTGCCAAGCCAGTCACAGAGCGTTAAAGATGTTTTACAAGGACGGGGTATGATTGGTATGTTCTCGACCTACGACCGGAATGTCGGGTCGGAACGATGTTAACTTTGGACACGACTTCGACAAGCCGGTCCACATATCGACTCCACGATGCTTGGACCCCTTCATATCTCACATTCGAGCGTCTACCCGAGCAACCATAGCACACCATGAGACTGTTAACGGTCTGAGCTGGCAGCTCCAGCTTGGGCTCTGCGTGGTATAAATGCGAGGCCTCCTGACCTGTCACCGTCGACTTTCCTCTTCACCCTCACCATCCAGACCTACCGCCCCATCGCTCACAACAAGAACCACACGCTCCCCTCTATTCAGGACTCACTTCCTCCAATATCTATCCAAGATGAAGACCGCCTACGTTGCCACCCTCTTCGCCGCCCTGGCCAGCACCGGCCTCGCGGCCCCTGCGGTATGTTTTCTCATCACGACTCCAATCCCGCCTACAGCCAGCTAACCTAGCTATCCAGGTGGACAACACCCAGCACAACGACAGGAGGGCTGTGGCCGGCATCTGGGACTCCCTCTTTGGAGGCGGCGGCAACCCCACCAACGACGATCCCCGTGGCGGCTTCGTCAGCGGCGTCCTCACCAGCGCTGGCTGCGTGATCGACGGCCTCTTCGGCGGCGCCGGCAAGGAGTGCAGCGGAAAGGGTTCGGGTGATACCGGTGGCTCTACCGGCGGCAACGATGGCGGCAACGACGGCGGCAACGACGGCGGCAATGATGGCGGCAATGACGGCGGCAATGATGGCGGCAGCAACAAGGACACCAGCTACAACTACAAGTACAGCACTCATGGCGACGTGTACGAGATTGAGATCACGCCCAACGACGAGTCGGTCGAGCCCTGCACGTACGAGTATCCTGTTGAGGATGGTACCCTGAAGCAGCTCGTTGCCAAGGCCGCTGCTCGCTGCTTCGACGAGTAAGGGAATAACGGGACTTTATTGGGGTCGCCAGCTACTCGGCAAGGGAAGGTCACGATGTGCTGCATGGACGATCTGAGTCGGTGGAGGGACCTCTAGCATTGAGAGGTCTCCTGGGCCCGGGAGGTAATGATGGGGCATGATTGATAGGCTATTCTGGTAGAATTAAACAATGACAAGCACCAGATTCTTCCAGGTTCATCTGACTCTTATATTCAAGGCTTCTTTTTTTCAAATGCTCAGGAGAGACTGTCTATGCTAGACTGTGTTGGCAAGAACATAGGACATTTTGAGGAGATAAGACTACTGGACCAAACTGGCGACTATAGTAACATAGAAGAACACGAATACACGGTCATATGTACGTCTGTAGCATGTTGACACATCAGCCATAGTAGCAGACTCTCGGTTGCATATGTCGTTGGACTATCCACTCCGTGGGTCACATTCCTGAGCTAGGGGCCAGGTATGCGAGTAGTTTTCTATCCCTTTCTTGGCTGGTTCAGAAAGCACCAAACATCGAGCATTCAGGGATACCCGTTGGTATCTCTGCTGTGGGGATAGCGGAATCCTCGGTGGAATTTTGTCCATACTAGGTTTCTCGTCGGATCATAGGGTTCAGTTGTGTAAGACCCCTCCCTCACGTTCAAGCTACTCTACGGATACGAAGAGAGAGAAGACGACCAGATTATACTCTCCTGAGCCGCGCAAAATTTCTCTGCGCGAACCCCTCTCAGAAGATGGGGTTCCTCCAACTCTGACTGGAGACTTCATAAGTGGCGTCTTAGATCCGCATCCTTTCGGTCTACTTTCGACATACACGAGAGTATCCCGATATCGGGAGATTTATCAGTATCTCATACTTCTGAATGGCGGTTGTCAATTATCAGATTTACCAAGCGTATCGTCGGGCTGGAAAGGGAAGAATCAGATGCCCTTCTAGACCTCTTGTTCAAGGTTTGTAATCTCTAGTCTTCCGAACATTCAATATGCTGACATGGGAGCACGATGAAACGCATTGCCTTTGAGCCAAGACTTCCGGGCTCGCGTGAAAAGGAAAGGAGGGACAGTCG
Source organism: Hapsidospora chrysogenum ATCC 11550 (assembly GCA_000769265.1). Taxonomy (NCBI): domain Eukaryota; kingdom Fungi; phylum Ascomycota; class Sordariomycetes; order Hypocreales; family Bionectriaceae; genus Hapsidospora; species Hapsidospora chrysogena. Next base: position 116,512 of record JPKY01000034.1, read on the forward strand.
CCCTGTGGGATAACAGAGGGACCGCGCATAGTGCCATCAATGACTATAAAGCGCACGACCCTCAGGAGGGCTTGAGGCATGGGTTCCGCATTACCACGCTCGCAGATCGGCCGACGGGAGTTCACGGGCTGGAATCAACCTGGTAGTTGATGTTTCCCAAGAGACCAGGATGTTGGTTAAGTTTAGATTGTGAAGGGAGTCGCCTCCCTAATGCATACTCGACTAGCCTCGTGATAGTTGTTGCGGGCGCCAATGGTTTCCCCTATTGAAGTGAAATATATGAACCAACAACAAGGTGAGGGGCAAGGCACAGATCATGTGCCATAGTACCGCGCCACGGTCGTGGGACCTGCGGCGTGGGGAATAGTTGTTTCCAAGAGTCTTCAACCCATAGACTACGACCCACGGCAAGGCACGACGACAGCCAAGGCAGCTCTTAAGGATGTCCCCATTGTAGTGGTGAAGAGAAAACTAGGTGATGCCCCTTCTCAGTGCTCAATCTTGAGAGAGAAGTCGATATGGGGCACACCTTGGTGGATGGAGCTTGTTGAGATGATGTCCACGTCTGAGAGTGAGGTGTGTCAGATCAAGCGAGGAATAAAGGGGTAAAGAGTTCAAGGAGGATTGGAAACTCACCATTGCACACGTACGGTTCGACATTGTCGGACCGCAACCCGCCAGAAACCTCGAGCAAGAAGTGCCGCTTCCCAGCCCACCTCTCCTTGAGGCTCCTCGCCGCAACCTTGACACCATCCCCGGTGAAGTTGTCCAGCATTACCACATCCGCCCCAGCGGAAATGGCCTCGTCCGCCTCAGCCTCGCTCTGCACCTCGACCTCAACCTTGACGCTGAAGCCTGCGACAGCCTTGGCAGCGCGGACGGCGTCTGTTATACTCCCCCGGCTCCACACATGGTTATCCTTGAGCATCACCATGGCGCTCAGGTCCATGCGGTGCGCGTCCGCGCCGCCCACCAGCATGCCGTACTTCTCGACGAGGCGGAACCCGGGCGTGGTTTTGCGCGTCCCCGCCAGGATGCCCTCGTACCCGGCCCGCCGCAGCTTCACCAGGAGGTCCTTGCTCTGCGTGGCGATGCCGGAGCACCGGGCAAGCGTGTTGAGCGCAACCCTCTCGCCGAGAAGGATGCCACGCACGGGACCACGCACCGTGGCGACGCGCATATTCCCGCCGCTCAGGTCCACGTCGGAGCCTTCTGCCGCGTGCCACTCGACGGTGCAGTCGCACTGCTTGAAGACCTCGTCGAAGAAGGGCCTGCCGGCAATGACGCCGGCGGACTTGCCCCAGAGGGTGGCCACACGCTCACCCTCTCCGACGACGAAGCCTCCGTAGTCGAAGGAAGGGGTGTCCTCGGCCAGCCACGCCGTGACCTGGGTCTTCCAGCTCGGCGGAAGGAGGTGGGCGGGTGTGCCCTGGGTAATGGGGAGGTCCACGCCCATGGTGACTGTATTGGTTCGAGCCTGAAGGGAGACTCTGCCGAGCTCACGGTTTTGTGTCTGTTTATTAATAGCCTGTGCCGTCGAGGATGGGTCAACGCAGACGTAGTTGAGATATTTTGATATTGTCGGCTGGATTTGATTGATGCCGGTACCCCGGAATTCCGGACGATTGGAGGTCGGATAGAATCGGCATCAAAAAGCGCCCCGCTCTGGTGTGTCTCCGCCCCCTACTCCAGACCATCGGCCATACCGGGGGAGGGATGTGCTTGTGGTGTTCAAACGCCCGGTACGTTCCTAAAGAGAACAATGGGCGCAAAAAGAAGAAAAATAAAATAAAAGAGAAAGTGGACGAGACGCGAATCGAACGCGCGACCTTCCGCAAGCTCGTAATCAACTGTTTGATTCATGCGAAGCGGACGCCATACCCCTAGACCACACGCCCTATACGTGAGTTGTGACTCCACCGTGAGATTTGCAATACTGTATCCAGAGGTAGTTTTGGCAGTAGCAAGTTAGGTTTAGTTTGAATAGGTACTAATATTCCCTCAGTCGTTGAGAGGCGCTGGGCATGATATGGACCACTACGGGAGAATAGCGTCTTGTCACTTATAGTCGCCATGAGCGGCATCGCCAAAACTTGGTCTCAACCATCGGACCCACAAGTCAAAGCGAAGCACGACACGTATGATCTGGTTCTCCATCTTAATCAATACCTTTGTATACCCGATCTGGGGACTGTAGTGCCCGCAGTCGTATCCCGCAGGTGAGTCGGGTGGCTATCGGACCCTGCCCCACCATCTCCGGATAGGCGCGGCGTTGGGTTGCCCAAAACGGCAACCATGGACGGAGGCCGAAAGGCACTGGATTTCAAGTCGACGACAACTGGGACATCTTTCAGGCAGCCCTGGAATATTAGGGCCAGAAACAGAGGTAAAAAAAGATATATATATATAAAAAAGACAGAACGTACGCTGCCGGAGACCACGGGGTCAGCCCTATCGGACTACGGGCTGCAACGTCTGATCTGTCATCCAACCAGGAGGGCCCATGCATGGAAAGGTAAGCACAAATAATAGTCTACGTCTGTCAGACAACTTCCTAGGGAGAAACGATAGCCTAGTAGCGTGGAAGCTGTTATTTCCATAGAGAACAGCACATGGCTCTACGAGCTGTACAAGGTGGGGAGGTGACTTGATCATCCCAAGCTCCCGCAGCAGCATAACCATTGTAGGAGCCGTGATAGTATCAGAGCAAGACATCTGGAAAGCATCAACCATGCCCGGATATAAAGCGCATATTGGATTCCTTATACCAACCCTTGTGCTGCGAAACCATGTAATCAGACTGTGTTCAACGGGCATGGGTCAAGAGCCTGGCTCAAGGGATCGATCTTAGCCACCACAAATAAGTATCCAACAGCCTCTCCATCAAACAGCTTGACTACTACAAGTGCACATGTCCGGTCATTAAACACGTTAGAGAAAAGCGCCATGATGGCATGTACTAATGGTTGAACCTGCATTAATTATCACACAATGTACAAGTGGAGACGTTGGAATTATCATTAGAAGGACCGCTTGTGACCGCTGGTTATCAACACACAAAATTCCATCCTCTGCCTTACTGATTAACCCCGATGCTCGAGAAAGGTAGAGGCCATCAATGGGTGGGAGAGTGATGGGTGGGTGTGCCACCAGAGTCGGTGGCTGTCCCGCGTTTCAATGAGCGTGGCCTAGCACAGTAGTTGAGTACTTAGTACCAGAGACGAATGCTGTTTCCTCTGAGGCGATTGCCGTGTCTGCCTCCGAGGCTTTCCCTGGGCGGCGCAGGTGCTGCCTGATCGAGGATCGTCAGGAGTCCATGACACAATAAACCCACAACCATCGCGAATCTTGTCCTCTCCATCTCTCTCCCAACAACTACCACAACAACCTCCCGGCGAACCCCCCACCCCCGGCCACACGCCCGCCATGCCCAGGAAGCTGGCGCGCCAGACCACCCAGACGTCCAGCTCATCGGGCCTCTCTCTCCAGAACGTCGTCCCGCCCTCCCTCGCCGACGCGTCGCAGCCCCTCCCCCGCCTCATCGTCTTCGACCTCGACTACACCCTCTGGCCCTTCTGGGTCGACACCCACGTCACCCCGCCGCTCAAGCCCAACGCCCAGCACACCGCCGCCGCCGACCGCTTCGGCGAGGAGTACGCCTTCTACGCCGACGTCCCCAGCATCCTGCAGGCCCTCCCCCAGCTGCCCGCCACCCCCGCCACCGCCGATGAGAACGATGCAACAACACATTATTCCTCCGCCGGCGGCGGCGGCGGCGGCGTGAAGCTGGGCGTCGCGTCGCGCACATGCGCCCCCGCACTGGCGCGCGAGCTGCTCAAGATGCTGCACCTGACGCCGCCATTGCTTCCCGACGACGGTGAGCAGCAGCAGCAGCAGAAGACACCGCCGCGACGGCGCGCCGTGGACGTCTTCGACGCGGGGCTCGAGATCTACCCGACCAGCAAGATCAAGCACTTTGAGGCGCTGCAGAAGCGCACGGGCGTGCGGTTCGAGGACATGCTCTTTTTCGACGATGAGGCGCGGAACCGCGACACCGAGACTCTGGGGGTCACCATGTGGCTGGTCCGCGACGGGGTGACGTGGGATGAGGTTGAGAAGGGGGTTGTCGAGTGGCGTCGGCGGAGGGGATATAAAGCGAATTGATGGGATACGACATAGAATAGAATAGATGTCTACTAAACCTAGAGACAAGATTTTTTATTAAAAAAAAGTCACCTAAATGGCGTGGTGGGAAACTCGACATCACTGGGGCGGTTGGGCAGAGGGACAAGCAACAATCTAACATCGAGACGTGTATTGCCATGTATGTATGTATGTACAAGTCTATAATGTACGTATGCCAGCCGTATGTCAACACAAATTCCGACAAATTCGCCGTGTCACTCCAATGAGCATCCAGTCATCCAATGCAGTCAGTTGAGTTCGCATCCTGGGTATCGTCCTACTTCTGTCTGTGCATGTAGCCTTGCCGCCAGGTCTAAGCGGCGGCGGCGGGTGCGGCCGAGGGGAGGTCGGCGGCGGCGTCCTGTCGCTTCTCCTCATCTGATATGTTGAGCTTCTCCAAGCTCTTGCCATTTGTCACGGTGTCGTCCTTCTTGGCCTCGGTCTCGGCGGCAGGCTCCGCCGCCTCGGCCTTCTCATCTCCCTTTACCTCGACCTCCTCTTGCCCCTCCTCTTTGGCGGGTGGCCACATCTTGGGCATAGTGCAGACCCTCTCTGCGAGCTTCTTGCCCTCTTTCGTTCCGTAGCTCACGCACGCCACCCTCTTGCCATCATCAATATCCTCCCAGAGCAGCGGCCCCGCGGGGAAGGACGTGTATCCACTCTCCCAGCTGATGACTCCATCCCACGAAGGGTCCGGCACGGGGAGCTGACCAAACCCAAACTCGAGCTCGCCGCCGTACTTCTTGGGGATATTTCGGGGGTCGATGAAGCTCTCGAGCGTGGGCTTCACCTCTGCGGCACTGAGCACGAAGATCTTGGAGACGGTGATGGGATCGAACCAGCGCTTGATCCAGCCCCAGACGGTGCTGAAGAACATGGGCGCGCCGATGATGAAGATGCGGTCGAGGGTCTCGGGGTAGTGTGCGGTGGCGAGCTGCGAGGCGGCCTGCATGTGGGACTTGAGGTTCCAGAACTGCTTGAGGCCGACGCCCGAGATGTCGACAATGTTGGTGCTCATGGTGATGGGCACGTCGGCGGGCTCGCGGTCCAGGAGCTGCGTGCAGAAGGGCTGGCTGAAGCGCGTGAGGTTCTCGTAGAGGGCGAAGAGGCGGAGTAGGCCCGATGGCGTCTTGCCGTCGGTGCGGGCCTCGGAAAAGGTCGTGTTGGCGCCGAGGCGCTCGTACTCGGATACGGTCTTGGAGTCGAGGTGTCGGACCTCAAAGAGGTATAGGGGAATGCCGCGGCGGTCACGGCGACCGGTCCATTGGGGATACTGCGCGGGACGCGTGTGAGTTGGAGTTATGGGGTAGTGAATTGAGGTGAGTATTAGGGAGTGGTAGGTAATTACCAGTCGGCGGCTCTGCTCGTAGGCGTTCAGATCGATCGTGCGGTAGAGCACGTCAATGTCGTTCGCGACGCGCCAGTCCTCCGTGGTCTTGAACTGTTGGAAGGCATCGGCGGGGACCCATTTTCGCGCACGTAGAAACCGCCTGCGAGGAGTCCAGTTAGCCCATCTAGCACGGCGATGTGCGAGCGAAGGTAGGGGGGCAGAAAGGGAGGGTGGGAGACAAGGACGCACAGCAGGGTGGCATCGTCGTGGGAGGCGGGCGGGCCGGGCTGAAAGTAGCCTCTCTCCTCACAGAGGGCCTTGAAGTCGGCGAGAGCGGCCTCCTCCTGCTCGCTGAGGTGCCCCAGGTGGCCTCGCGGGTAAGCAAAGTCGCTGGCTGGCGGGACAGAAGTGGTCGAGTTGACGCGGGCAACCTGCGGAGGGGCCAGGGCGGCGCCTGCGTCTTCGGAGGTCATGATGGCGGCGGTTTGGGATGTCCAGGCTCGCGCTCAGGGGAGCGGCCGGTAGAAAGAAATAATGTTCGGGGCAGAGGCGAGTTCGGATGGGAGAGAGGCGAACGGGGAAAAAGAAAATATCCATTAATAAATCGTAGGTACAGACTACTACAGGTAGCAATGCAGGCTGAATACAGTTAGCCGTAAGTCCGCAAGGCCCGCTCCACCGGAGTCCGAGAAAAGGTCCGCTGAAGCGCGCTTAGGGGGAGGCTAGGGAGTGCTGCAAGTCGGTCGCCCCTCAGAGATGATCAGATGGGCAGTGAGTGAGTGGGGCCTTCCCCTTGGGTACCCTTTCCGGAAGGCCCGGGGTGCGCTGACGGAAGTGATGCAAGATTGCGAATCCGATGCACCCGCCCGCGGGAGATTAAGCGCTGCACGCTGCGATTTACGAGTACTTGCACCTGTGAGGTACTGTATGGCCTTGATACGACTGCCGACGGCGCCAATAAATCAGCACAAACGTCATATCCGGTGGAAAGCCGCTGACTTAGATTTTAGTTATCCCAAACGACCCAGTCATGATCACCGGGCAGACATGATTCTCACGAATGCATCCAATTTACAGATCTAGCTAGCCGCTGGCTACGGGACGTCTGTCGTGCCGAACACACCGGATGAAATCTGAGGGCGACTTGAATTCGGCCTCAAGTACTATCCGTGGTAATGTGGAAGAGTAAGTCCCTGGTCGCCACCAATCTCGCGGCGTCCTAACTTGGTATTCATCGAGTCTAAGCGGATCATCTATTGAACTCCGAACCCGATTATTCGCATTCCTGGTTGCACATTGGATCACACCCGATATTCCCGACAACCCCAGCATTCCTCCTAAGAAATAGGGCTGAGTGGCGCATCAGTCGGATTCTTGTATACATGTACTCAATCGTAACAATGGAGTACACTATCGACACTTGTGGGACGTCGGGAGCTTCGGGACACATGTATCCGTAATTTATGACCATCACGATTTATCCTCCCATACCTACATAAAATTATCAATGTCTACTACGTACACTAAAGTCTTATTTCCACCCGGCAAGCGGCTTGAGCCTCTCCATGATGTTCTTGGTGTTCCGCGTCGACGGTGCCGTATAGTCGACCGTGTACACCGAGATGGACACGGCGCCATTCTCAACGGCATGCGTCTCACCCTCCATGGCGCAGTTACCGTTGACACAGGTATTCACGCCAGCCGCGTACGGCTTGATGTTCTCCCACGTAAAGGTGCCCTTCTCGGGGTCGAGAACGGCCTCGTTGACGTGCGCGCTGCCCGTCATGCGCGTCTGCACGTACTCGAGCTCCGAGTCGTCGCCCGTCAGCTCGGGCAGGTTGACGGTGGCGCCGTAGCCCAGCGGCAGGATCGGCCCGCCCTCGGGGACGCTGTCGATGAAGGCCTTGATCACCTTGACGCTGACCTCGGCGGCCCATGTGGCGGGGTTGGTCTCGTTGTGGATGTCGAAGTATGGGATTTCCTTGTTGCTGGCCGACACGGCGATGGCGGGCACGCTTCGGTGCGTCGCGGCGTACCTGCTCCTCCCCGGGTGTTTAGAATCATGTCGGCGAGCCAGCATCTTGGACCGAAGAAGAACAAAATGAAACTTACGCGGCGCCAGCGGTTCCCGACAGAGTCCAGACAAAGGGGCCCAAGTTGGTCCCGTAGTTGGGCCCGGTCACGACGAGGTCCGGCACCTTGAAGTCGGCAAAGCGCGGCAGGACGTAGTCGAGGGCGACAAAGGTGCACGCCGCCGGGGTTCCGTTGTAGTACCAAATGTGGCTGTCATGAGGATCGCTCCCAATCTAGGGACAAACACTCAGCAATGTGAACCTTTCTAAATGACCTGTTCTCACTTACCGACGGCTCACCCGCCGGAATAAGGTCGTATTGCGACGGAGCGGTCAGGTTGGCCTCGGTGGTGAACTCTGATCGGCCTCCCTGGCCGCTCTGCTTTGTGGCCGGCGCAACAATCCACACTAACAAGACCATTATTCAGTCAATCGTTGTTAGACGTGAAAGCTAGCGAGGGCTCTCACCATTATGGCCCTCCTCCTTCAGCAGACGATACGTTTCTCGCAGGTTACCCGAGCCGAACCCGTCATCATTGTTCATGAGAATATTCAGAGCACTCGACGACGGGACCAGAAAGATGGCGGCGCCGGCGAGGACACTAGAGAGGCGCATCTTGACACTCTTTCGCAAAACAGCACTCGGAGGGCGGGAATAAACGCAAGGACCAGAGAATATCGTCAGGAACGATGGGCGGGCACCATTGCTTTGCTTTATTGTTTTATTGATCCCACCAGCAACACGTCGTGCTCGTTGCCCAGATTGGAATTCCCCCGTCTGGCGGGTAGATCGGCTTTCGAAGCGCTTGGGACCAGCCAGTCGCGGGGTGGTACTTTTGACGGAGCCAACCAGTTTGATGGCTTCGGCACTGGGAGGAAGTCTGGGGAGTCTCCCCCGGTCAGGACTTGTCCTGATGAGGCAAGTGGTCGCGTTTTCCCCCGGTAGGTTCGCGGTCCGCGCTGTCGGTGTTGTCCGTTGAGCCTTTGGGGAGAGATAAGGGATCCGATGTGACGCGTGGACTTTTTCTTAGACTTGTTTTATTTCTCTTGGAGATGATTGCATTGCATTGATCCCGCGCGCAACATGCATAGATCGGACAATCCACGCGGAGCAGGCCATGCGTGGGGCTTCCGGATGCCGATCGGGGCGCCGGCCCCGGGAACCCGCGATCCGTCCGGCGCCGTAGGCCGGGTGGAGTTCTGTGATTACGGTTACCACAACTCCTTCCCTCACTACCCCACGTGAGCTGTTTCAGCCCACTTGTAGGAATCAAAGGATATTTCACTACGCGTATGGAACACATGTCAATTGCGGCCATCTAGGTAGTGCAAGCTGGGAGTTACATGTAAGTTTGGTGTTCTGTCTAATAATCCTCCTCGGCCATCAACAGTCGACGCAGGGGACTAAAGCCACAAAAATCAATAAGAACAGTCAAGAGACCCCGCTTCTCGGAAATATGGCGTATTATAATCTTTTGCTTTATCAGTTTCTTGGGGTATCTCGCATTTCTGTTGATTTGTGGCACATTGCAAAGATTATCCGCCACATCATTGCGGCGGACTTATAACCAAGAGGACTACGAGTAGTTGGATAGGTAGGTAGACAATATGACCTCGTTTCCAATGAGTTACAACAAGTATAATAGAATACATTGTGCAATTAGAATGACTTTCCAGCCTTCTTTCAAAGTCACTGATTCATCTACCTGTATCTTCGTTTCTACAATGGCAGTGACGTAATGAAAGATGCGCTGTCCACATTTCTGATATCATACATCCGATTTCCATACCCATATCCCCCCAAACCATCGGGTGGAAATAAAGGTCGGATATCTACCAACAAGAACTTGTGAGCGGCTATTGATTTTTCTTTCCTATATTTTATCTCGCATAATATATCGGACACCCGGACATTCATGAACATGGTCCGCGTCTTCATTACGGGCTCGAGCGACGGCATCGGCCAAGCCGCTGCCAAACTCCTCGCCGAGCAAGGCCACCAGGTCACCCTCCACGCCCGTAACGCCGACAGAGCAGCCTCAGCCCGAGAAGCAGTGCCAAAGGCAAACGGTGTCCTCATCGGCGACCTCACGTCCATCGCCGAGATCAAGAAACTCGCGCAGGACGCCAAAGCCGCCGGACCCTTTGACGCCATCGTGCACAACGCGGGCATCGGCTACGGCTCGACGTCGAGCAGGCAGATGACGCCTGACAACATCTCTGCCGTGTTCTCCGTCAATACGCTGGCACCTTATATACTGACGTGCCTCATGGACCGGCCGACGTCCCGGCTCCTGTTCATGAGCTCGGATAGTCACTACAGCGGAGATGAGACGCTCCGGAATGCGACCAAGTCCCACTCGTACGGTGATAGCAAACTCCACGACGTCATGCTGGCCAACGCGTTTGCCAGGCGCTGGAGCGATATTCAGGTCGTGAGCATGCACCCAGGATGGGTGAGGACCAAGATGGGAGGCAGCGCTGCACCAGGTGCGGTGGACAAGTCGGCCAAGGCGCTGGCGAGTTGGGCTGCCGGGGAGGGGCCACTAGCAAAGCTCAAGAGCGGCGCCTTCATGACGACGGGGGGTGAGGAATCGGCTCATCCGGGTGCTGGGAACGTGAGCAAGCAAGAGGAACTGTTGAGGTTGTGCAAAGAGGTGTCGGGGGTCTCCGTACCGGGAGATGAGTAGGGTCAGCATCCAGCGGCGCTCTGGGGAACGAATACATGTGTATTATTCGCATGGCTTTCAGTCGGTGTGGGGATTCTGTTACCTCTTCCATATGCACCAGAGAACCGGCATTGAATTATACCAGCGTCGCATCCCAGAGGCACTAACACGGAGACTCTGGACTCATTGCGGCATGGAACTAGAGCACGAGCACTAGTTAAAAGACTATCGCGAAATATTTAGAGGATAGACGTAGCATGACGGGATAGACGATAACAATTACTTACTAGTAACTCTTTACCGCATGTGTGTGTGGCAACGTTGTAGTCTAATAAGCGACCAAACTGGGGGTATATCCCCCCCGCCATCATGCTGGTGACCGACAACCGAGGCAGATCCACACTTGGACGTGGGAGCCATCAGCGCCTCCAGGGATCATAAACCCAACGAAGCCCTCATTTATTAGACTTTAATAATTGCCTACTCACTTACCCATACCAATACTGAACATCATTCTCATCCCTCACATCAACTCACCCCCAAATCAGCAAAGAAATGCCACCGACTTTGGCCGAGCAAGTGGCCGTGGAGCAGACAGGGCCGGACGAGTATGTCTCCAAGGAGCTCCCCATCCGGCTGGGCAACGCCATGCCCATCGCCTATGGAGGCTGCACCATCTCCATCGCCGTGAGAGCAGCCTGCGCAACCGTGCCCGCCGGCTTCACCCCATACTCGCTGCTCGGGCATTTTCTCGGCCCCGCGTCGACGGACCAGAAGCTGTACTGCTCCGTGGAGCGCACGAGGAGCACGCGCTCCTTCGCGACGCGCCGCGTCAAGGTCCAGCAGAAGCAGAAGGACGGAAACCTGCGCACGTGTCTCGAGCTCAATGCCGACTTCCAGGTCGTGGAGACAGGATCAGTGTTCGACTACTCGCCCGCTCCGGTGACGACGTGGCCCAGGCCGGAGGACTGCCCCACCACGGCTGAGCACGCAGCGGCGCTCAAGGCGAGGGGTGTGGTCTCCGATGCGCAGCACACCGAGTTCAGCACCAAGCTGGGTTCAATCACCCATCTGTTCGAGACGAGGTACTGCCTGAACGGGGTCTCGGGGCAGAACCTCGGTGGCGCGGCCAAGAACGTGGTCACGACGCAGGACGACCTGCCGCTGACCTCCAAGGTCTCGGGAGAGTGGCAGCGCAGCATGGCCAGGCTCGACTCCCCCGATGCCAACTTTGCGGCACTGGCCTTCCTCATGGACGGTGGGCTTTCGTTTCTTCCGCTGACACATGGGCACATGTGGTTCGAGGATGTCGGGGCGTGCTCCTCGCTGGATTTTGCGCTGAGGATCTTCGTGCCAGGGGTGGATATGGAGTTGTGGACGCTCAAGGAGAGAGTCACGTATCGTGGGGCCGGTGCGCGGACATATTCTGAGGGTCGGCTCTGGGATGATAAGGGGCAGCTGATCGCGTCAATGACCCAGCAGAGCATCATGCGTCCTACGCCGGGGAAGCCATCGGGGTCCAAGATATAGAGACACTAATAGATTCATTATGATACTGTCTGTATAAGTGGACGCCTGTTTGGATTCTCGAGGCTTTACTACTCCGGCCTATCTTATACAGGTAAGATTACGGACAAGTGCTGGCATAATTGGTCGGGAAGTAAATGGCCGGGTCGAAATGAACTATTGCAAGTGAAGGGAGAATTGCCCGATTGGCCTGGGTGCATGTATCAAGATTTCAAGTTGGCGTTGGTCTCTGCTGTGGATAAATCCGCTAGTAGAAAGGTAGGCAATGACGACATATGCTCGTCCGACGAGGTCGTCTGGTGGTGGTTGGCGTCTTGTGATACCGATACGGTGATGGCATCCACAGATGACAGATATATGTTCAACGAGGATTAGTGTCTGGTGTGGTGGCATGTGACAGCCAAGTTCAACAAGTCAGTTGTAGATACGATACCGGGTTGGTTTGCGCTCCGCAGCGGCACACTTTTCTTCGAACTATTCGACGTGCATGCCAAATGCATTGTTGCATCTTGCCGCGCACGATTTGAACCGCAGCCAGCTTGATGACGGAGATAAAAAGACATCAGCAAGGTCGAGGTGACCTCGGTCAGTAAAATCGGTAGTCCCTGAGCAGTCGGGTTCATTGCGTTAACGACCTATGGGTCAGTGGGTCTGGAGCTTTGGGCCACAGCAGCAGCGTCTGCAGGCCGCAGCACCATACAGTGCATACACTTACCAAGGTACCCAGCCACCTGGGAGCCACCTGAGGCCTGCGGCTGACCTCACCACTTCTGAGCAGCCTGCGTCTGGCATAGTGGCTGGCAGCAGCAGCCCACCCGCTGCCGCTTCCGTCACCTCTTTTACCTCCCACCTCCAATTCCTCCCATTTTCCTCCTCCCACTTCTCCGTCGTCATCTGCTTCCCCGAGCCTTTCTCGCACCGCACATCGCCAGCCGCCTCACCCGCAATTCCACCCCACGCAGTTTACTCGCAAACACGCCGGCTCGGCTCATACGCATCTGCCTGCCATGCCTCCTGCACCGAACCCCAATCTGCCGCTCCAGGAGCGGCTCCTAGCTCTAGCCAAAACCTTGCAGTGTACGTGGTCTCTTCCCCACAATGAGAAGCTCGGAAGCTGTCGAGATGATCAACCCGACGCTTCGCGGGCCTGGGCGCAACTGCATGTCGCTCTCATTCCCTTTCCCTTCTTCACACTCTGTCCCTCTGGTAATTATTACTAACTGCGTTCCTCCAGTCGCGTGGTTCGCTGGGTAGGTTCCCTCGGTCCATTTCACCGCCCATGGCCTGCAAGCTTCCCCACCATGGCCATGGAGCCCGCCCCCTCACCCGCCAACGTCGCCGGGCACACGAGATAACAGCCCCGGAAGCCAAATACGGCGCACATCGAGCACCCTGCTGACGTGAAGTTCTTTCCATTGCAGCCACCTGACGCTTATCCTCACGACCTTCCGATATTTCCTCTCATGGCTGCGCCTCAACTACTACGGCGGCATGGCCCAGTTCTGCTACCGGACCTCCTTCCTGGCCGCCGCCACGACCTACGGAATCGTCGTCTACAAGACCCAGCGAGCCCGTGCTAAGACCGGAACAAAGCCTCCCCTGGGAGTCGTCGGCTACCTCTCCGACGAGAACGTTCAGTACTTGCGTACGTCCTGGTTAGTGTGTTTCCCCACGGTAGGCAAGATTACTGACCAGACTTTCCGGTATTTAGTCCTTGCCCTCGTCTGGCTCATCTCGCCCCAATATCCGCTCGCGCTCCTGCCATACAGCGTCTACTCCATCTTCCACATCGCTACTTACACGCGCGCCAACCTGATCCCGACCATCTCTCCGCCTTCGGCCGATAGCCCCAAGAAGGAGGAGGGCCCCATTGCCCAGAAGATTGGCTATTTCGTCAAGGAGCACTACACCGCCAGCATGTCGATCGTGTCGAGCCTTGAGATCCTCCTCTGGGCACGCCTGCTTCTCTCGGCGATCTTCTTCCAGCGTAGGTCGTGGATCCTCATCGCCCTGTACACAGCCTTCCTGCGTGCCCGCTTCGCCCTAAGCCCCCATGTCCGGGGCTCCATCTCCCAGCTGGGCGCCAGGGTGGACTCTCTGGTCGGTGCCCAGGGCACCCCCCCGGCAGTCCGTCAGATCTGGGAGGGTGTCAAGAGCTTTTCCAAGCAGTTCCACGACGCCACGGATGCCGGCAAGTACCTCCAGACCGGATCTGCTGCCAAGAAGACATCGTAGACACCGCTACGACCCAGCAGGTTCTCAGCTCATCAGGGACTTATCGCCGGAGAGGCGTGTGTATTCCTGCGTGCGGCGATTACGACAGGCGAACAAACTGCCATGACCCGTAAGGAGCTACGATTACGAGGAGCACGGATTTCCAACGTGCCAATATGTGTTAGCGGACCGTGGAATATTGGTCCATGGGCGAGGAGGAGTGGATCGGCGCATTTGCGATGGGGATTTGCATCATGTCCCAGCTCTTGAGGTCAAAAACCAGAGACTACGCCGCATCAGTGCGAAACAAGGGAGGGGACGGGATCACAATCAGCACGCCCATCCGTGACCCCGGTTGGGCGGCGGAAACTGGGGGGAAGCATTCGCATCGCACCGCGTCCCACTAGTGGGAGATGCGGAAGCGAAAGGTCTGATTTATTGCTATATGGTATTGGTATGTTGCGTTTGCGTTGGGGGATGTGCGGGTTAGACGGAGAAGCGGTGGAAAATTGGGGCTCCTGGAGCGAATTCCCAGCTGGTGTTGGTTGTTTTTTATTTTTAATAAATTTGAATCGGAAAAATCCCCCCCGCCTTCATGCGATCTCGCGAATGTTGCAGCGCCGGGCTTTGTGTTCTATCATGGGCTGAAGTTGAGGATCCCGCTGCTACGAGTATGTTGAGCTCCGCCGAGCTGGACGCCGATCACCGGTGGTGGGTGGTGGTGGGGTGTCTGGACCGGACCGATGACGTCTTTTGGTGTTGAGACCCCAAATCAGGCAAATAAGCCCCGTCATCGACATGAACCGGTCAATGAATAGCACTGCAAGCTGATCCAGGGAATCCAGTCCAGCTAGGAACGGGGTGTTAAGCATCATTAATGTTAATGCTGGGTGATAAGATACCAAGTTAGTACCTTTAGGCCTGAAACGAGTATTACCTCAGTCAGGGTCCTGCCTCCTCCCGCCTTATCAAGCAAGTACACTGTCTGCCCAGTGCCTGTATTAATTGGCTGGGCGAACTAATACACCAACTTCCACCCCAGACTTCTGCCTTACATCCTCCATCCTCCAATTCTCCCAGCCACATTCTCCGGTGTCCACCCCATCAGAGCGACTGCAATTTCAAGACGTTACCTACGGCCCGCGCCAATGACTTGAACATCTCGCAGTCTTCACCAGCGTCTCCCACGTCCCGAGTGCCTCATCCCGCGCAGAGGAGCCACCTGTGCAAGTCATGGCTTCGATACTGCGCCAGCTGGTCGCTGGACCCCGGGCACGCCATCCGGAGACAGACCTTGATCTCTCCTATATTACAGACCGCATTATTGCAACGTAAGCTCACTCTTTGTCTCCTCACCAAGACCTCTACTGCCCAGACTGACATCATACCAGCTCTGGCCCGTCACAGACATACCCACAGCGAGCCTACCGCAATCCTCTCGACCATCTTGTCTCGTTCCTCGACGAAAGACATGGCGAGCACTGGGCCATATGGGAGTTCCGCGCCGAAGGCACGGGGTATCCAGATGACCTCGTGTACGGGCGAGTCCGGCACTATCCTTTCCCTGACCACCACCCACCACCGTTCCGCCTCGTCCCCATGATCCTCGCCAGCATGCGTAATTGGCTCCACGGCGGGGAGTTGCACGATGAAGCCCCGAAGTCACCCGATATGACCACCGAGGCCAGGAAGGACGAGGATGGCAAGCTGAAGAAGGACAAGAGAGTCGTCGTCGTGCACTGTAAGGCGGGCAAGGGCCGGAGCGGTACGTTGAGCTGCAGCTACCTCATCGCCGAGGAAGGGTGGACGGCCGAGGAGGCCCTCGCGCGCTTCACCCAGCGGCGCATGCGCCCCCAGTTTGGCGCCGGCGTGTCTATCCCATCGCAGCTGCGTTGGGTCAGCTACGTCGATCGCTGGACCAAGGCGGGGAAGAAGTACATTGACCGCCCGATCGAGATTCTGGAAGTCCACATATGGGGCTTGCGCAACGGTGTTAGGGTCGACGTTGAGGGTTTCGAGGATGAGGGCAAGCGGATTCACACGTTTCACACGTTCCGGTCTGATGAGAGGACAGTGGTGGAGGGCGATCCGCCGGAAGGCGGTGGGCTGACCGACATGATGTGGGATCTGGCGGGCTACCCGCCGAAGGACAAGGATAAGGCTCCCCAGGAAGCGGAGCTCTCAGAGCCCGCGAATGACGAGAATACGGCGCCTGATACCAAGGCCAGTAGAATCAACAATCGGTCCTCCCAGTTCATCAAGAAGGCGTCGGCGACATCGGTACGCAGGGTCAACCAGGTCAAGAGCATGTCCTTTGGACCCAGGAATGCAGGCGATGCCAGCAACGATTCGTCGTCGTCGGAGGTGGAACCTGGGGGCAAGGCTGTCATCTTGAAGCCCAAGGTGCCGATCCGCATTCCCAACAGCGATGTCAATATCTCGGTCGAGCTGCGCAACCGGACGCACAAGAGCATGGGGTTAACCATGGTGACGGCCGTGGGACATGTGTGGTTCAATGCCTTCTTTGAGGGCAACGGCCCGGAGCAGGGCAATAGTCCGGACCCTCACGGAGTCTTCTCCATCCAGTGGGATGCCATGGACGGCATCAAGGGGACGAGCAGAAAGGGATCGAGGGCGCTAGATCGCATGTCCGTGGTATGGAGGGTAGCTGGGGAAGTCCCTGGGGGTGAAGGGGAGGAGGTAGATGAACCACCCGAGGGAACGCCAGTTCCTCAGACCGCCCCGGCCGACTGGAAGGGTGCGGACAATGTGGACTCCACCGTGGACAGGAACCTGGGTCTGCGGGCGCAAAGCCCCAGGAGCGCGGACGTGAGCCAAGCCAGCAGCGTGAAGAGTCTGGACATGTCTACCACTGCCGGTAACGATGGGAATGACGGCGGTAACTCGCTGAAAGAGGGTCTGAAAAGGGATGGCGAGGATGGTGCATCTTTGGAGGGGGTTAGGAGCAGTGGTCCTGGAGGTGAAGACCTATCCGGGGGTAACCAGGAGGACGCTAAAGGAGACGACGAGGCCAAGGGAAACGACAGCGAAACCAATAAATCAGGGGATATATTGGAGAATCCAGACACGGCACATGCAACGACCAAGGCTGGCACGACAGAGATTGTCGATACCACCAAGACTCAGGGGTAGCACTCATATGCACTGACATAGACATGGTGGGCAGTTGGCACCCAAGAGAATTCACTTTATACGCATATAGAAAGCGAGATCCAAGATTCCACAACCAAGGCGTTTTGTAATGTTCCCACTACATCCGCGCTTATATCTTATTCTTACCTTCCAAGCGTGTGGGGAGAGAGCAAGACCAGCCTCCGGGCCCGCTGAGTCGAGGTCCGATCGGGTCTCCACCCCGAACGGCCCCGGCAGCACACACAGGATGTTCTAACCCGAGTTATAGTAGCGAACCAGGATGCCCGTCTTCATTCAGGGATTTGATATTATACAGACAGAATTGCGGATGCAGCTCTTACCTTTTGATATCGAACTATCGTCCAGGTCAATCTGTCGCGCCCATTCCTCTTCGACCATCTCAGTGCCCTCCAAGGAGGTTCTCCAGTTCTCCTCGCTGGATGGCCCGGCTGGTCGGCTGGTGGTGGCCACGGCTTACATACCTTGTCGTCCTCCGTGGGCTGCTCGAGAACGCCTGATCCTTCCTCAGCACCAGTACGCCACCGACGCTTGGTGAGCCTGCCGGTCCTGTATGGTGGGCCGAGTGGAGGACGGCTTGCGCCCCGGGGGGGTCCCTTGGGCGGCTCCGGAGTGCGTATCGCCAGCGGTCCGACGTACCCGGCCCTATGCAGCGCCCACTGCCCGCGATTCACGCTACCCGCCTTGTGGAGTCTATAGTCTCGCGGAGCCCTTGCCACTAGCGCAGAGCCCTTGACGGGCTTCCGGAGCAGTGCCACCAGCACTCTGGCATTCGCGCGTTTGTGTAGGACCTCGGCGGTGGGCTTCTCATGCCGCTGCACCGGCCCCCCAACCTCGAGGCCCCGCCGGTGTATCATCTCGTACAGCCGGCGGACCAGCTCGAGCCGCCGAGCCGCTTTGTCCTGCCGCTCGGCCGGGTCGTCAAGACGGCCCGGGGACGTGCTCAGCGCCTCTTCGAAGTGCCTGATATCGACTAACAGAGTTGATAGCTGGGTGTAAGCATCCTCGTAGGCTGTCATGGCGTTAACTAGGTTGTAAAGCCGGTCGTTGAGACGGAAGTCCTCGGGGCATACAGCGGTGAAGGCATGGGCCCACGCATCGAGCAGAGTGGTGATCTTCCCGGGTTTGTGAGAGCATTCTGGGGTTGTTCGTTTGGTCTCGGGGGACGACGGCCTTGGGAAGAATACTTGAGAATCCGACGTGCTTTTGCTGGGTGCTTTTCCCTTGGGTGGCGGTGGAGATTGGGATGAGGCTCTGAACTTTAGTGTGTTTAAGCCTAGTCCAGGGGATTGACACCCAGGCTTGACTGAGTCTACGTCCAGCTGAGATGCGGTTGAGCTTGCGACTGGTCTTGGCGGCACCGAGAATGCGTGAAGGGCGTGAGGTCCAGGAACGCTGGGGACTCCGTTAGTGATCTGTTCAGAGGATTCTGGGGCTGCCGACTGGAAGCTGAAGTTGAATCGGATGGGTGGAGGTCTATCAGGCGCCCCGGAGGACATTGGCATAGGAGGCCCGTTGTTGTTTTCCGCCGGAGAGCCTCCCGTGGCCTCATCCATAACAGTGTCTGGGTCGGGATCTTCGAGGTTCATAACCGTGTCCCCCTCGCCGTCGATTTGGCCAACGGCTGAGCTCGTGGGCCACGGCCACCTGAAGCCAGAGTATCCCATGGCAATCCATTCTCCCCAACGGCAATATTCGTCACTGTCCACGTTCATGGGCGAGCCCTCACCGCCATGCTCGCTACCGTCGATGTCCATCATAGGCACACTCTCGTCGACGTATCCGTTGTCAACGTTGGTGGACCAGCCAGCCGTGCCGATGATTTCGTCGAGGGCGGTATCCCTGATCACCATGATTACTTGAAAGCCGCCGTCCCCGGCGGCGGGTGTTTCTTCAGCGATGATATTTGGTACATTTATTAGTGCACGCCATCTCAGTTCTTCTTGCTGGGAAATGATACCGTATTTATCGTTGAGCAATGCTGCTTTAAAATCTCGTATGTTCTGCTGGGTCGAAGCAAGTCGGCGGTGTCGTTCGCGAACACACTGGGGGACAACCAAGTCACAAAGAGGTTTGGTCGACCGACGCATTTCGCGCCGCAACAGAACGTACGTTCTCGCAGCAGTGAGGGTGTTCGCCCCAGTTCATGTCCGTATTCGAAAGAGATCCCATGTCGCCAGGAGATAATCCATTTGGTGAAGAGATTCAGTAGTACCATGTGCATCCATGTCGCCCCCTGTGTATTCACCAGCCCCACGGGTATATCCTCATCCACACTCGGCCATGTAGACACCTATTGTACAAGCCCCAAGTTTCGCATTAGTAGAACGAAAAAAAGAACTCGAACTCACGGCTTCGACGCCCTCGTATGCTCCTCGTAGAATTCCAGGGTCAAGGCCGCCAGGAATCCCGGTATGCACCCCTTCTCCCTCACCCAAAACCCGATCTGGTCGCTTATCCTCCTGGCAAAGGCGCTCTTCGGACCTCCGCCAACCTTCATTGTGCCCCTCTCGCCGTCAAACACGATGGAATTCTCGTGCTCATCGGTCCGGGACGGGAAAAAGGTGCTCTCCACGCGCATCTTGCCGTTCGGGATGAACGTGACTGTCCATCCCAGTGTGGAGAAGATAGCCTCCTTGAACTCTTGGGATTTGGAGCCCCAGACCTCCTTCAGACGTCGCGCCGACTTCTGCGCCGATGCGGTTTCGGCTTTGGCCGCTGCCACTTCCCGTTCCATAGCCCCCAGAACAGATGTGGGAATGTAGGATATCGACGGGTCTTTGTTCTTGGAGTGGAGCGTCGCCAATAGTTCTTTGTTCTCCTTCTGCAGCGCTTCGAGCGTGCTCCGTTTGATCGCCTCGTAGTCGGATGTGGGGTTGGACCGCAGCGACAGGATGCGCGTCGAATTTCGCTCCTTGGCCACGGCGAGTTGTTCCCGCGTTGCTGCCAGATCCTTCTCCAGAAGAGCAATCTGCGTCTGGCAACCTGATAACTCTTCTTGCAGTTTCCGGTTCTTACGCGTCAGCTGCCCCAACTGCTCGTGTGCGTCATCGTCCGCAGGCCGCAAGCGCTTGCTTCCCGCGCTCGGTTGAGGAGGAAGGCCCGCCGCCGCCGACTCCACGGATGACAGTTCTTTGTGGAGGTTCTGGACCTCGGTCTTGTAGTTGTCAATGATACGTTCGAGCTCCTGAATGCGGGCTACTCGCGACTGGTCGTATTGCTCAGGCTGCATTGACTCATCCTCAATGTCAAAAGTCTTCAGCTGAGCCCGTAGAAATTCGACCTCCTGGTTCGCCATCGCGCGCTGCCGTTCCAATCGCAGTCTCGCCTTGTCCGTGTTCGCAGCGCTGACCGAGGTCTGGGCTTCTTCGAGCTGGGTCCGGAGAGCGGCCCTCTCGTCCTCCAGGGTCTGGATAGCATTCTGCTGAGCCCCGATCTCTGCCTGCAGAGCGCCCATCTTCTCCACATATGACGCCGTAGTAAGACGCTCCTGTGCCAGCGCACGAGCGATCGCTTCTGGGGAGTCGAAGTCGTCATCGTCCAGGCCTGAATCATTCTTGAGGTATGAGGTCCAAGCCAGCCGTTCATCCTCGAGGCGTTGGCGCTGGAGCCTTGTCTCTGCTAGTTCTTGCTCCAGGCTTTCGGCCGCTTCGAGCTTGCGCTGCATCGTTCGCTTCTCTTCTTCAACGACTTCGACAGCTTTATTCGTTGCGCGGAGGTGTTTCAGCTCGGCGAGCTGGTCGCGATTGGTAGCCTCGAGGGTCCGGATGTGCTGTACCTGCTCCGAAAGCTCCCTCTTGATGATTTCCATAGTCTCGGCGTCGCCACTCTGGGCTTTTAGACGGAGGACTTCGGCCTCTAGGTCGGAGATGTGGCCATCTTTCGTGGCGAGCTGAGTCTGGACCTGCTCGAGAGTGGAGTCCTTGACCCGGTTCTCTTGCTCCAACTCATGCAGGGAGTTCTGCACCGCGGCGATTTGTATTTGCAGGTCGTTGACTTTCCTGTCGGCGATTCTCGCAGCTTCGTCCTTAGCGCTCGAAAGATCATCAAGCTGCTCCTGTAGCAGCCTAGCCTCGTCTTCTGCTTCGCGCGACCTCCGTTCGAGTGCCCGCTTCTCAGACTCCACGGTTTGCCTCAGATCCTCCACCTCTCTCATGACTGCCTCCACCTGTTCCGCAGCCTTTGCCCGCTCGGCCTCGGCAGCCTGCCGCAGCTGCATCTCCTCCTGCTCGCGGCGCCGGGCCTGCTCGACTCTGTTGCTCTGCTGTGAGAGAGCAATCTCCTTTTCCGACTCGGAGGTCTGCATGCGATACTGCAAGGTCCCAATCTCGGCCTTCAGAGATTCGATCTCCCGTCGGTATTTCTCGTACTCGTCAGCATCCGGGGGCGCCATGTTCTCCTTATGGCTCTCGCGCGATCCCGGACGGACAGACTCGGCGGCCATGCTGTGTCGTGATGAGGGGCGTGAGTTCGCCTCGGCGCCAGTGAGGAGGTTGTACGACGGCTGTGAGGCGCGAAATGAGGATATCTTTCAGATGGCGAGGATATTGGGGTTAGCCTGTGTCTCATGGCAGAGGAACCCTCCTTGTTTGTTGTGGACTCACCCGCGAGTCTCGAAGGGACGTCTGTGGTCGGGGCAAAGCCGAAGTGCTCGCTCTAAAGCGGCTTGACGCAGAGCTGCGTCGGCTGCGAGAGCCCTCGCCTTCGCCCTGCTGGGGCGTGTGGCTCCGCATCTCGTTGTCGAAGGCACCGATGCGTAACAAAACAATGTTTGATGGCAACGCGTTGTGGTGGAGGATGCACTCGACGTGCCATGGCGCGCGCGCGCGCCGCATCACAAAGTCACGTGACACTAATACTCCCAACAAAGCACACAGATGGCATCCATTGTCTCATTCTTGACACCCGGAAAATACAAAGGTATTGAGTAGGTACTGAGTGCAGGGGATATCAATGCAGTACTAACGTTGGTAGTTGGTCAATGGGATGGAATTGCCCTTGACATGTCGTTGCAGGGAAACCCACAGAAAAGCGCTCCCAGGGGATTCTTCCAGATATCCCAACGACTGGTCTTATACTGACGAGTTCCGGTAGTAATACGTTTCCATAAATCTTTGAGGCTTGAGATGATTTTTCATATAGGTAGCGAAGCTAATCTTTCCCTATGTAACGCGCTGTGGCTACCGGTAATGTCTTATTAATAGTAGATCATTCCTACCGTATGTCAGTATGAGCGTAGGGTAGCTGCCTAAGTATTACTAACTCGGGGCTGGTATTAAATTATCCAGAGGTTTGGTAGCGCGTGGAAGAGTGGAACTTGGAAGGTGGGTCCCCGCCCCGATCCGAAGGTGCCCTGGAAAGTGGAAACACACATCGCCATTGCCGAGCTTGGCGCGGGATTGGATTCTTCCATCTTTCACTTTCCATCACTCGGCTCGCCCACATCCGTGACACCACGTACGTCTTTCGATACCGCTCCGGTGCAACTCAATTGACCGGCAGCATACACGACTCTCCCCGGATAAACTTCTGCATCCCGCATCGCATCGTCCTCCTTCGTCCCACATGGACCGACGAGCTCGGTGAATTGGCTCGCAATCCGAGCAGCTTCAGGAATCCTCCCGCATCCCACCGCCCGCGAATCGAACCATATCAAACCCATTGCCGTCGTCAACTCAACGCACCGCGAGTTCCCTGTTTTGGGGCCACCTGGCCGATACGCATAATGGCGACTCTGGGGATACGGGTAAGTCAAACAATGGGCATGCTCCCACCTGTGGAACAGTAGTGATCGCTGACATCACTCTCTCCTCCAGCTGCCAGCGTCCGTGTCCGCCTCCGTCGCACTCCGTAGCATCCGATGCTCCTCCTACTCGCTGCGATCCCCCATCTTCATCCGCCGCCATGAGCCGTCACTGCCATACCGCCGACTCGTTGCCGCCCCGCACGCGCGATGGGCTTCCAACACGTCGAGCGACGACACATCAACCCCCTCCAGCAAGTCATCAAAGCGCGAGACTGCTGCGGGCAAGTTCAATCTATACGGCGACGACTGGGAAAATACGGCGGACTTCGCCATCAAGTCCTTCGCCGACCTGCCCCACCGGCTCTTCGGCGCCAACCAGCACATGATCATCAACTACGAGCTGAAGGAGGCGCTGCGGATCATGCTGCGCCAATTCAACGCCCCTATAATCTACTGCTTTGCCTACGGATCTGGCGTCTTCCCCCAGGAGAACACGAGCCGCAGCATCAGCGAGGCCGACTTTCGCGCCGTTCACCCCAAGCCTCCGGAGGCTCTGGTCAAGGCCCAGAAGGGCTCGCCAAAGATGATTGACTTCATCTTTGGTGTTTCGCATACCCAACACTGGCACTCGATCAACATGAAGCAGCACCGTGACCATTACTCGGGCATTGCCTCGTTAGGCTCAGGATTTGTGTCGAAGGTTCAGGATTGGGGTGCCGGTGTCTACTTCCATCCCTATGTCGAGGTCAATGGCATTCTCATAAAGTACGGCGTCACCAGCATCAACAACCTCGTTCACGATCTGTCCACCTGGGACAGTCTATACCTGGCCGGCCGCCTCCAGAAGCCCGTCAAGATCCTCCGCGACCACCCTCAAGTCCGCCTCGCCAACCAACACAACCTCATCGCAGCCGTGCGAACGGCCCTCCTCCTCCTCCCTCCTGACTTCACCGAGTCCCAGCTCTACAACACCATCGCAGGCATAAGCTACCTCGGCGACCCGCGCATGGTCCTCCCCACCGAGAACAAGAGCAAAGTCACCAACATCGTCAGCAACAACATGGTCCACTTCCGACGCCTCTACGCACCCCTGATCAAGAACCTCCCCAACGTCGCCTTCGCCGACCAATGCCGCCTCGACGACGAGAACTGGATCCTCAACCCGGAGGCCGACAGCCGCCTGCAGCAGGACATGGACCCCGTCAAGCGGGGCAACATGGTCCGCCGGCTGCCCAGCAAGTTCCGCTCGCGCCTGTACTTCCAGTACCAGAAGAAGTTCGCCATGCCCCCCGATGAGTTCTCCACCATGATGAAGGCCTCGGCCGACGACGAAGGCAGCCGGCGCCTTGGCGGCGAGTTTGAGAAGCGCATCGCCAACGACGACCCTGGCCAACTCACCGAAACTGTGCGTCGCGTCATCAAGCAGACGGTCCACTGGCCGAGCACCACACAGACCCTCAAGGGTCCTCTCATGAGCGGCTGGCGGCGCACCGCCCGCTATCTTGCCGAGAAGTTCGACAAGTGGAAGAAGGGCAACCGTCAGGCTGAGGAGGCAGCCGCGAAGACCCAGGACGAGCCCAAAAAGGAGGACAAATCCGACTAACCGACCCAACGCAGGTATCTCTCTCCTTTGTCACGGGAAACCACCAATGTTTCATGTAGTATTTATTGGAATGTCTTGAGATTCAAGAAGCAGAAAGCGGGTGGAAACGGGGGAGGAAACCATATGCCTGCAAAAACATGGCGTGTTCACGGAATGGATAGACACGGGGGCGACCGGGAATGGAGCGCGCTGTCGGTATTGCTTTAAAAATGCCCGGGTAATCGATAGACTCATTGTACCTTTATGTCTGGTTATCAAACTGGCAATAAACATCCATGTACAACTACTAGATACCTGACTCTGGGAACCAACAAAATAAATGGATAAAAGCGCTGTATGTTCAACAATTGACTACATACTAATACTAGACAGGTAGCCATACTAAGATAATATACTTACTACTACGCCATGTTACTGCACACCCTGCTCATACCCGACAATTAACACCCTCCTCCAGCCCCTGTCCGTAATAATACTCGCGCTGTGAGCCAGTAGCCATCGTAACCGATGCCACCCCACTGACGACCTCGGCTTGAAATGGCTCTCCTACCTCGCCTCGTACTTGCCACCGACGAGCTTCCTCGTCAGCGGCACATCCACCCAGGTCTGATCCGCCGCCGGCGACGCATCCTCATCCGCAAAGGGATCATTAGATATGACCTCCTTACCCTTGCCTTTGCTCTCTTGAAGCCTCGATATGGAGATGCCACTTCCAGCGGCACCTCCCTCCGGCACTGTGTACTCCCATCTGGCCTCGACGTGGCCAGCCGCCGGCTCTATGCCTTCAGCGCCGATGATTCGACAGATGATCTTCTGCGGCTCTGGGGTAAGTGTGATGTCCCCGAGGCGCCAGTAGACGATGTGCTTATCCCTCAGATGCGTGCCGCTGGGCTTGGTCTGTGCCCCGTTTGCCCTACCCTCGTAGGTGGCAAAGATTACCACATTGTGCAGTGATACAGGCGCCTTGAGATGCGTTGAGGGGTTCAGTTGGTACTGTATCAGCAGACCAAGCTTATCGCCTTGGGGCTTCCAGACCGGGTTGAGCAGCAAAGGTGCGTTCTGGCCGAGGGAGAGGGGTTCCGATTCGGGGGCGAAGACCCTGTAAGAGAACGCAGGTGCCGTCTTGGCCAGATAACTCATGTCTAGTGAGAACTGGTCTGGCTGGTCCGGCGACGTGTTCTGCACAAAGATCCGGTTGGGGCCGATTTTCTCGAGATTGGTGAAGTTATTTATTCTGATAGTTTCGTGTGCTGCTTGTGTTAGGGACCAATGCCTGCAAAAGGGGTGGCAATGCTGCTCACTTTTAAACATGTTCTCGTCCGAGGGGTTGTTGACAAAGGCTATCTCGCCCGAGATAGATGCATTCTTGAGCTCACTGCCCTCGAACAGAACCGAGACGCTTTCGACGATGGATGAGTTAAGTCCGGGGCCGGTCATGTCAGCATGCTTGACATTGGGGAGACTGCCGAGAGAGTTCCCAGACCGAACCGAACGCGTGTCGGACGTTCCCGCGATGCTAGGTTCGGAAGCCAGTGCTGCGACTGCGGTGGGACGTGACGAGAAAGAGGAGGGCAACGACGGTGACCCGGTCAGACCGGGTACAGAGCCTTCGGTGAAGCTGTCGGCGACATTTGGCGACGGCGCGTAGATCGTGTTACGAACATCCCGCCGGCCTCTCATAGTGCCAGCTCGGCGCATCACTGGGTTGGACTTCAGAGAATTGGCGACGTTGGAGAGAGCGGCCCGCTTCTCGTCGGGATCCTCCTCCTCCACGGGCTTATTCTGAATGTTCAGCTTAAAGAGCTGGTCTGCCTCGTCGCCGGCGGCTGCCGCTTCTTTTTGAGCTGCTGAAATCGGATCATTCACCGGCGCGGGGATAGTGAAGCCTTCAGCGTCTTTGGTAGGAGGCGAAGACACTTGACCCTGAGTAGCCTGCGCCTGAGGCTGAGGTCGAGGCTCTTCCGGCAGCAGTGTAGACTCATGAGTGCCGTTAGCCCTGCCCACCACACCCGCAGGAACCGGAGCGTCCATGAGGTTATCGCTGGCTGCCACACCATTAGTGCCTTCATGAGAAGGCTTCTGCGTCGTCGTTTCTTCCTGCTGGGGTGCCCGGGGCAAGGGAGGCGCCTCTGCGAGAGCGGCAAGTCGGCTCTCATGAAGGTTGCTGGACGAACCCCGTGGCGAGACTCCGCGTCCATCCCTGCTTCCAAGACGGCCAAACGTGGATGAACCCCCCTTTTGAGGCGATAACCCGAAGCCGCCATGGACACTCTGCCGTCGTCGTGCACCAAACAGCGTGCCTAGGCGGCGCAACTTGGAGTCTGAAAGGATTAGTAGCGATTCCTACGGTTGATAGGCGGATGTGACGCTGCACCCACCTGGTTTGTGTTCCGGGGCGGGCTCGGGGGCCACGGGGGTTGGCGACGGCTGGTCATCACGCTGACTCTCGGGCGGAGTAGGCTGTAGGGCGGACGGAGGAGCAAGGGCGGCGCTTCCTCCGGTGCTGGGGGGAGCTGTCGAAGCGTAGGTCTCGGCAGTGGACGACCGTCTCGTAGAGTCTAGAGTAGGTACCCTGGGCTTTCCGGCGGTGGTCCTACTGGCAAAGCCCAGTACCTCAGCCTCAGTGCTCACCTCGATAACCTGAGCCAAAGTCTCGGCCGTGGCGTCCTGAACCCGCCGAGCGCAGTCGGCCTCGTGGGTCTGATACTGCGTTAGAACGTCGCGCATGTGGTTAACACGCGTTTCGTCGAGAGCCTGAAGGGACTCAAAGATGTACGGCGCCTGGGACTCCCATTGCTGGGTGGCGGACTCGAGTTTGGCGGAGACCGTATCAACTTTGTGCGTGCTAGCCTTCCCGCCTTTCTTCTCCAGCTTTTCAGAGGCGTGCTGGGCCTCTTCCAAGGTTTTGGCCATCGATGTCAGGTTAGAACACATGGTGGTCATATTGGTGGCATCTGGCCGCTGGTGGAAACCCCGGAGGGGAGCCTCGACATCGCGTTCGATATGTCTGGCTAATTCGTAGTGGCTTCCGGCGATGGTATTGGCGGCTTGCACGATTCGCTCCCACGGCTCTTGGAAGACGCTATGAGGACACCAGTGTTAGTAGGGAGCCGGTGGTTCTCCATTGCACGGGATGTGTGATAGGAATGAATCCGAGAGAAGCCAAGGACGAACGCACCCCAGTTCCGTTTGCGAATTCGCCAATTTCAGCAGGGCCAGCCTACGCAGACCCGTGACATATTGTTCTTCGACTCGACGGCGTTCCTATTTCCGGTAAATCAGTACCGTCCGCGACCTAATGGCAGTGTTTTCTAGGGCTGTCAAGGGCTGTCATGTCGTGGCTGTCCGTTTCCTTGTTGTCGGCTCGGAAGCGGCGGAGGATAGCAACGGGAGCGGCCGGAACCCTTCGTACCTGTAACCAATCTGCAATCTCGATATTGATACGGTTGATGCGTTTCACTCGGTCGTTTAAGGTTTGGGCTGCCTGGGTTGGCTGAAGCGATGACTGTTGCCGAGGTCGCAAACTGGTCAGCTTGTCCAAGGCGGCGATCCGGCAAAGGGGAGGGGGATCAATTACCAGCATGGAAGGGTATTGCACCCTTGCCGAAGAGTCCTCCATTGTGAATGCAATGGGCCGGAGAAGCGACGCAATTAACAATGCGGTGCTGCGCGGTCGCTAGGTGGGCAACAGCGTTGTTGAATGTTTAGGCTATGCGGTGCGAAGCGGCGGCAGACTGCCCATGGCGATGCTGCATTGGCAAGGTGGAGACGATACACCTGCCGGAGTGTCGAGAAGAAATGGGAACAGCAATGCGAACGAAAGCGACAGAGCGTTCCGGCGGCGATCAGCAGAAGCGCAGGGGAGGAGCAAGCATGAAGACGGCCGTGATGGTGCAGTTGTGACGGAGCTCGAGGTGGCTGCCAGCTGCCTGTTGATGAGGTAATGCAACTCTTTAGGTGAGGTACCTTAATTAGTGGCTGCCTCTAACGAGGTGTGGCGGCGAGTGCCAGCGCCAGTCACCAAGATGTGGCGCGACTTGTGGCACCGCTGCCATTACCTTGAATACAAACCGAAGTAGGTATCGCAGGGGCTCCTGCTTTACGGCCTCTTGGCCGCACCTTCCCCAGAAGCACTCGTCGTTGCTGCGGGAAAGCCTACCTTACCTAGCCGGACACCTCTTGCCCCATTAATGATCATCACGGTCCGTGACTCAAGTTCCAGGTATTTCAGTTGCCCAAGTCAATCACATCATCAGACGGACTTGGCAAGCGGATTGGCGTTGGAAAGCTTAAGACCAGACAGACATCTTCAGGCTGGAGCACCAGAAGTCGCAACCAACCACGCAGTCAGACACTTCAGGTGCGTGTGGCAATGGCGCTGGTCTGGAAGTCATCACTCTCTGCATCTGAGAGATACGATGCGATTCAGAAAATGTAAGTTTTAATTTTTGGGGTTTAGTTTTATTCATCGCGGCCCTGAGGAGGCCAGTGCTAACATCTAGGTCTCGTCAGCGTATCAAGCAAGGGCGTATCCATGAGTGAAGCCATCGCCATCGAGCAACAGGCGTATCAAAGCTCCTCATCCATGGTACTATAACCCCACCGTCCTCTCATACCTCATGGATAGACAATCGCATTTGGCGTAATGGCAGCTGACTCAGAGCTTTAGGATGAATACCTCTCGGTCTGTCAGCCTGCATCGCCAACTGCTCTGCACAGGTCACCAATGTTTGCAGCCGACGAGGATGAATACGCGGCCAGCCCTGGTCACCACCAGGGCACCGGCATCCGCATAGGAACCTACGAGAATTGCTCGCCCATAGCAGAGGGAATCACCTCCGAGGTCTACCGATCCGGATGCAAAGCCCTCAAAGTCATCATCCCGTTCGCCCACATGGAACCGCACGACCCTCAGCGCGAGATCCGGATCCTACAATCCCTCCGAGACCGATCTTCCGTCATACAGCTCCTGGGATCGTTCCGTGACCAGGAGCAGCGCCTTGTCCTTGAGTTCCCGTACATGCCCCTCACCCTTGCCGACCTCTTTGCCAAAGGCAACGCTCTGTCCAAGGATCAGACCGGGGCCATATTCACCGACGTGCTCCAAGCTCTGGACGATATCCACTCCCACGGGATAATACACCGCGACATCAAACCTTCCTCCATCCTCCTTGCATCGCCCACCGGCCCAGCCTATCTCTCCGACTTTGGCACAGCCTGGCACCCCTCCTTCTCCGCTAGCACAGAGCCACCCGACAACAAAATTCTCGACGTCGGCACAGGTGCATATCGCGCCCCCGAAGCCCTCTTCGGTAACAAGTCATACGGCCCACCTCTGGACATGTGGGGACTCGGTGTCGTCCTCTCTGAGGCTATACGCTCCCCTCCTGCCCCGATATTCGAGTCACGCGCCGCACACGAACCCGGCAGCCAGCTCGGCCTCATCCTGAGCATATTCAAGACGCTGGGAACGCCCACTCCCGAGACCTGGCCTGAAGCCAAAGAGTTCAAGGTGGCGCCTTTCGAGCTGTGGAACGTATTCCCACCGAGGCCCTGGGAGGAAATACTGCCAGATGTGGACCCCAAATTCAGAGAGCTCGTCGCGGCGCTCTTGCGCTATGATGGCGGGCGGGCCACAGCAAATCAGGTAGGACCCGGTCCCATGGACAGAGAACACTGCTAACTCACGGCTGAAGGCATTGCAATTCAGGTGCCTTTCCAGGGGCTGTTCCCAATGACATCTATATTGGAGCGTCTACCATGCCGCCATTTTATCTATATCCGAGCTACCCATATTTACACTTGCCGCCTCTTCTGCGTATCTGCACCCAGGTAATCGATTGGGTTTCTGCATAGAGGACAGGTGTTCTGGTTGCTGGTCTGGAACCACTTGTACAGGCACGTCCGGTGGAAGAGGTTCTTGCACGTTGTGCACCGCTTGTCCGGCATGCGCTTGTCAGCCGATATGATGCTGTAGCAGATGGCACATTCACCCTGGCCCTTGAGCGCGCCGATAATGTTGCGCTTGAAGACCTGCAACCCGTCGATGATGTTTCCGTTGGAGAACGTGATGACACCCTGGGTGGTCATGATCCAACTCTGCCACTTGCGCTCCGTGACCGCCACGCGGCGCAGCCCGGCCACCGTGACGCCGTCGATCGGATAGCTCGACGGGACTTTGATGACGATGGCGGCCTCGGATTCGTCGACCTCATACCCAGCTGTCACCTCTCTGGCTGGTCTTGATACCTTTACCACCAGTTGCTGCTCGTCAGCAGCCGGGGCTTCTTGGGTATCTGCCCAGTTCTGAACTTCGTCCAAGGTGTCGTCGATGATGCGAGGCGAGAAGTACTTAGTTGTCCATGACTCCACAGCGATTCTCGTCTGTTTCGAGCGGCAGTCCATGTACCATGAGCGAAAAAGGCCTGAGGTATACTTGAGCACCAGGTAGTACAAATGAACAAGAAGCCATTGCATGCTCCTTTCCTCGCTCTCTGCTTCGGCGAGCTTGATGTCGTAGCTCCGTATCTGCTCTGGCCCGAGATTCGCCTTGTCCAGCTTGAGTGCGTGGGCGGCCGAGTGGCCCAGGACATCGAACATGAACTCGAGGAGGGGCGTAGAGCAGCCGTCGGCCTTGAGATGCTCGGTGAAGTCGTTGCGAACCTTGAATGACGATGTGGAGTAGGCGTCAAAGACGAGCTTCCATGCAAGCAAGTATGAACGGATCGAGGCCGGAAACTGCGCGAGCATTTCGTCGGAGTACTGCTCCAGAGTAGGCGCGTCTAGCAGCAAGGAGAGCAGCTCATCGGGTAGCCGGGCGTCTTAAGTTTTGTAAACTGTCAGCGCGACTGAATCATTCCTCCCTCCGGATGTACTCGGAGGTGGGTACTCACCGGTCTTATCTAGGAGCACATCAACCGACTTTTGCTCTTGCTGCGCCGGGATCGCCTTGTGAAGTAAGTTGAACGCCGCGGTTTGGATGTCACGCGACTCCGAAGCGATCAATGGGAAAATATCCGCCAGGTCGGGCATATGCCGCATGGGCAGCTTCTCGACCTCGCGGCAAATCATTCCATCCACGATCTCTTGGGGCTGTGACGAACTCTCTCCGCGTGGAAGCCGGAGGAGCTCGACGAGAGCCTTGGACTTTCCCTCACTGAAAGCCTTGAGTGCGTCTTCGAGGTCGTCGTTTGGATCTGATAAGGTCTCAAGAACTTTGCAGAGCTTGAGTGAGGCATGGATGAAAGGGAGAGATTCCTTTATGTCGTGGGCGGCGGCGGCCTTGGTCCAGAGAAATATGCAGAAATCGAGGGTCTTCTCCCAGTATGAACCGTAGACATCCTTCATACAAGGAAGGAGCTGCGCTAATGAACGGCATATCTCTGTACACAGGGCAGGGCTTATATCTTCTGGTTCGTCGAGCCAGGAGGTGATTTGCCTCACGGCAAACACAATGCGGTTGTTGGCGACCGGGAGCTCACCCTTGTCGTATACCTGTCCGCACAGGGACAAGAGGACAAGAGTCATGTGAGTTTTGTCCGCCCCGAGGGATGCCCCCGCCGCATCACTGACAAGCCTGTTGCAGAAGTTGTTGATTGCCTTGGAACCTTGGGCCGTTTCGCCAAGGCCCGCGACGATGGAGGCTGCGATCAAGACTGTCTCCGGAGTCGTTTTGAGTATCTCCGTTTTCAGCAGTCGGTCTTCCAAATCGGCGGTTAGGCCGTGGACCTCGGCCATCGATTGTATGAGCTCGGACATGGCGCGGGAGCTGTACAGGTCCCTAGGCGTCAACTCTCTGGACTGTTGCATCATCAGGTCAAGAAGCATCTGCGGCATGGAGGGGTTGCCGCCTGGCTTCTGAGCTGAGACCCTGGTATTGAAAAAGTTTCGCGAGGACGACACGAGCTCTTCGGCATCGGATATGGCTTCGTCTTCACGTAACGACTTCCAAGGCCCGTCATCGCTCATCGTGGTGATCTGGTCGGAGATGAGCTGCGCAGTAATGGCTTGGAGGTACAACAGCTCAGCCTGGAATGCTTCAGGGAGAGTGGTGAAATCGACCTGGCTCTGGAGAATCCTGTTGAGGTAGAGAGCCATTCTGACGGGGATGGAGCGGCCTTTCCTGTCTCGCGCAACGCGGGGAGCAGGCGTGTTGGTGCTAGTCTTGATTAGGGCCGCGGCGCCGCCCACGTTGCTGGTGATTGACAGTGACGGATCGATAGGACGCTCAAAGAACAGTGCCAACTGCTCCATCCAGATGTTGGTGTTCGGGAAGATGTCTTCCAAGGGTACGTCTGAGGCAGCCTCCGCTTGTACAGCAACCGTTTCAATGCTAGAAATCATTAGCATTCACAAAATACCATGGCACGACGCAGGGATTGAGCTTACTCTAGCGACTGGGGACCAGCACGATCCAGGTTCGACTGGATAATCCCAGCAACGGGGAGCTTTCCGTCGGCGTGACTGTCCAGGAGGGCTCTGATTGCGCGCGCCTGAGCATGTATTGACCCGTCGCTTATCTCAGACAGACTAAGGAGATGTGCCACCAGCGCGGTATGTAGTTCCTCGTTGGTAGAAAAGAGCTGGGGACGGCCTTTGACAAGGATTTCCAAAGCTCTCAGGACATTCCCTGAATTCTGCGCCTCTTTATCGAGAGAGGCCACCAAATTCTGAGCAAGGGACTTGTTGACATTGTCATCCAACGCCTGGTATGTGATGGCGGCATCGAGGAGCTCCCAGGCATTTGCCTGCCCCCTAACGGTGGCAAGGGTTTGTGCGACAATCGTGTCTTGCAGTTCCCGATAGCCCTTGCACAACTCTGCACCCTTCTCGTGGGAGATGAGTGACGCTAGTGTGGAATCTCGAGTCTTCCCAGGCGGAAGGCCCAGAGTTGCACCGACCCAAGCCCTCCAAAGCCGAGAATATTCATCGTCTCGGCCAGAGAAAGTACCCAGGAGACGGACGCAGGATAGCAGATGTCGACACGAGGCCGACTCAGTAGCTCTTCCAACATCGGATTCGGCTGCCGAGAGGAGGAATACAGATAGTATGCTCCATTTCTCGCCTCGGAACAAGTGCGGCGATGTACTCAAGGCATATTCGAGAATTCGTGCTGCTCCAAAGGGCTTGAGGTTACGATTTTCCAGCAGCGATGTACTTTGAGAAAGCACTCTGGTCGACGGCTCGGTCGTGTAGTCGGCTACGTTCGCATTGGCGTGGGCGATCTTCTCGTGAATGTGGCCGACGAGACCGAACCACCGTCTACCTTCCTCCGCAATCCTTTCTTGCGAGGTCTGGTAATCCTTGGACACTTCTGGCAATGAACCGGAGATGTTGGCGCATAATACCGAAGCAACGCGGTCCCATTCCTCCGCGAAAGCCGTAGTAAGGGGGGTCGCTGCGGTCGCAATAGCGTGGTAGGCATCGACGAAGACAGCCATTGCGTTCGGTCCGAGCGGGATGGAAGTTGGCCGTTCGGAGACGGAGAACAAAAACTGCTCGAATAGAGGGAATAGATGCTTCTTGGCAAACGCCAGCTGGTCATCGGCAGACAGGCACCCGAGAAGACGCCTGGCGGTATCGATGTAGCATTTCCAAGCATAAGACGTGTTGGTCCGAGGCTCCTCACGATTCGTCACGCCGGACTTCAGCGCTGTTAGCAACTGGGAGGCATCCTCAGCCGTCAAATTAGTTGTGGGAATGAGACTCAGCAGCTGGTCCAGAGACTCCCAGAATTTTGGTGGGCTGCCTTGTGATCCCTTGGCAATGAAGGCCTGTAGTCTTGAAATAGGAGACTTCTTCTCTCCAGAAGCTACCCAAATACCGGGACTTGACTGCGTCAATTTGGTGAGAGCTTTAACATACTCGAGCGCAGACCCGGCCTGGTTCGTCCGAAGCCCACCAGTGACGATCGCCTGCTTCACCTTTGTTCCCTCCGCATAGGGAAGCTTGCGGTCAAGACAGACGAATAAGAGGTGACAGACCGTCTTCCTGACAGACGAGTCGCTGAAAGTGATGCTCTTCCATACAGTCTCTTCGGCAAAGTAGTCGTCATATCGAGACTGGAGCTTTACGATGTCACTGTCTCCCATCTTCTGCAGCAAACCAAGTACCAGGGCCAGACTGGCAGTGACGACTCGAAAATACTTTGCCTCAGCATCCTCCTCTGTAGTTGAGCGCTCATCGCTGAGGGTATCTTGGGTTTCCTGGATGGCATCAATAGCGTAGTCGAGTATCTGGCCCTGGCACTTCTTCCAAAACCCTAATACCTTGTCGGGGGTGTTGAGAAACGAGGCGAGGCCGTCATTGGCGGCGCGGGCAACGACACGGTCGCGGTCGTAGAGTCCAGCAAGCCATGCGCCCACGACGCTCGGGATATGTCTCTCCATGCGCTTGCGCGCCGACTTCATCAGCTCAAACTGGAGATTATGCGACAGTTCGCGAACTCGGCGGGAGTTGTCGATAGATGTCCGAGGGTACAGCTGGACCCAAACGTCGAGAACAGCCTCGTCCACGCCGCCATCTTTCTCAAAGGGGTGCGACTGGGCATAGGCGACCAGGTCCTCTAGGCCCTTGGCTTTGGTGGTACTGTCCTTCTTGAGGACATTCTTGAAGGACACTATCACGTTGGGGTCCGCGACGGCACTGAAGGATGGGGGCTCTGCCAGATATGACAGAGCGCTGCCCCCTCCAGACCCTCCAAACCCCGCGAATCCCGAAGCACCGGACCCGAAGCCGGTGGCGGGCCGCGATGTTGGCGTCTTCTTGCCCTTGCCCCTGTTCTGCTTCATGGTATCATGCGGGGAGTCGTCGGCGCGGGAGCGCAAGGCCGGCCGTCGTTCAGGCAGACCATCAAAGAGGCGGCGCGCGGAGGGAAGGTGCGTAGATTTATTCCCTGGACAAGCTGGGGTGAAACGTGACTCAGGGTTGTTTGTCTGATATGGCGTGGGGTGTTTGAGTCTGAGTGATGTCACGGACAAAATTCCGCATGGTGGGGGGGAAGAGATTCAAGTGAGCGGAGTGGGGTTCTCAAGTTCAGTCAGCCCAGGTACTGAGGGTACCTAACACATTTATGCGACTGAGAGCTTGAGAAAAGTAGGTAGTTCAAGTTGTTGACAAAACCTCGCTCGAAATAAAACAAGGTATTCCGAATATAATTGATAGATATTCTACGAACGGGAAGACGAAAATCATCAAACTAGGCATAATTCTTACTACAAACCTCTCGCCGCATGATCTCAACGGGCAGTCGCCGCCCTGACTCACGCCGCGTCAATTGACAAATTCGACCCATGGATGTCAAATGGTGGTATTTTATCAGCCAGTTAGCTATATGAGGAAGACTACAGCTGTGTAATCAAGCACTGGCCCGAACTTTGTGGTCTGCCACCTGAGAATTATTGTCTTGTCGCTACTAACCTACTATCATTTCTGTTTTATAACAGCTCAGCGTGAAACTCGCGTGAGTATGGAGCATTAGTCCTCCGTGAGCTAGTACTAGTAGTTCTTAACGCTCCCGAGATGTGATAAGTCGTAGACAAACCCCTCGACCCCTTAGAGAGCCATCTGGCGTCCAATTCTGACAGTTCCCCCTAGACTGCCCCGTCCATCTCAATGCGGAAACCTTTTAATATGTCGTGAATCCTGCTCAATTTTGAATCATCCACCCTCCCCTCTAATATGCCTTGGACATCTCGATGCAGCTTGGTCGCGAGAACCTCAGCTGCCT
This sequence comes from Hapsidospora chrysogenum ATCC 11550, assembly GCA_000769265.1. Taxonomy (NCBI): domain Eukaryota; kingdom Fungi; phylum Ascomycota; class Sordariomycetes; order Hypocreales; family Bionectriaceae; genus Hapsidospora; species Hapsidospora chrysogena. The sequence goes on from JPKY01000034.1 coordinate 152,757, forward strand.
GAACTGGACATGCAGCAATGCTTGGTCCCCCGTCAGGCTCTCTCGGAAATGGTTGAAAACGTCACTACTGCAGTACTGTAGCACCAGGGAAGTGCGGAGGTGTTCAGCGCTAATTGGCCGGATCTGGGATGCTTTCGGGAGATCTCGGCGGTTTCTGCGAAATCAGCTTGTGAATGTGGGGCTGCTCACTGGCGTCTCCAGGCTCCAGTGAGCAGCCTCCAGCAGCAGGCTAGCAGCCATCGGCCCAGCAGTCTAGGCCTGAAGTTTACCTGGTAGGTAGGTAACCCACCGCTGGCACAGCGCCTCATGGGACCTTGGCGGTCTTAGCCTATGCCGCCTTACCCCGCAGTCAACCGCCCCAGCCGGCGGCGCGTGGGTCGCTCCCCGCCTACCCTACCTGTAAACTGTACCGTAGTGCCATCGTCCGATGGTTGCCGGCCCACTGAGCGCCTTTCTCCCCTCCATCCCCCCCATCATCGCGACGATCCTCAACTTGAACCTTCATTGCTTCTCTCCTTCCCTCCTCCTGAACATCTCCGTATTATCCTCTTTGAATTCAACCTCCCAGACATCGTTATTACCGCCATCATTATCGGGTTCCGAGGTGCTTTGATGATTTAATGAACCCCGAGCCATCAACGTCATCATCACGGCCCCAGCCATCGCGAACCGGTGGGGAGCCCTCGATGCCACCAAGGGACGTCTCCCCAACGCATGCGTTCGTGATAGCAACCAGTACCTTCCTCAGTGGTGAGTATTCCATCATACATCCCATCGATTCCCCGCCTCTCGCATCGCTTTTCTCGTCCCCCCACTCCCCCCACGCCCTAGCCTTCTAACACGGCGACTCCCAGAAGCCTAAGCGTTCCTCGCGTCACTGGCAGCCGCCCTCTCCTTCAACGTTATGTTGGTCACAACTGCGCGCAGTGTGCCCAGGGCGCGAGCGCTTCAGTCTCGCCGCTCTGCCACCCTCGCATGTGTGACATGCCAGCAGCGGCGCGGCTTGCGTCTCGGCCCTTGGAGCTGCTCACGCGATTCCGAACTCCACCGTGATGGCCGAGGGCGTCATCGCAATCTCCGATACCAGTACATGGAGTCGTTTATGCGCAAGCGCCCATGGACCTACGAGACGCTGTCCGATGACGCCAAGGATACTACTCAGACTGCCACATCCCACGACAAGCAACCATCTGCCGCATCACTCAAGACGGACAGATATGGAAACATTGAACAAGATGTGAAGTCATGGTCTGACGAACTGTCGGGCGTGCGACCCGGGCGAAATATTGAAGATGTTGAGCGTGAGCTCATGAACCACCTGATTCAGCCGCGTGGGATTGGTGGGAAGTTTGCGAATGGAAGGTTGAAATCGTCTCTGGGGCACCTGCGCAATTTCCTGCACCCTCAGCAACCACCCAAAGAGGTCACGCCTCAGGATGTACTTCACGCCACAACGTCCGCCGAAGCCGACGAGGGTGCCATCGACCCAATTACCAACCGCCGAATCCCGACGCAAGCTCCTGCACACACCAGCACCCAGGCCGTGGCTGAATCATCAGACGCTTCCGACAAGAACAATGTCAAGTCAGATTCCGACAATTATGGGCCGGTGCGATGGAACGAGCCCAATGGACTCCAGAGGCCGACACCAGAGGAGGAGTCAAAGGAGTACAACGATCTTGACGGGTACAAGCCGGTGAGTTGGAACGAGCCCGACGGTCTTCAAAGGTCGACTCCGGAGGAGGATTCCAAGAGGTACAAGGACTTGGACAGGTACACGCCATCCAACGTGGACGACCCTAATGCTCCGCAAGAGCTCACTCCGGAGGAGAAATCGAAGCGTTACTCAGACCTGGGAGACTATAAATCCGTGACTTGGAATGAGCCTGACGGGCTGCGAGAGCTGACTCCCGAAGAGCGCTCCAAGCAATACGGCGATCTCGGCTCATATGGCCCTGTGCGGTGGGCCGAGCCCGACGGACTGCCCAAGTCGACACCCGAGGAAGAATCGAAAAATTACGACGACCTTCACAGTTATAATGCTGTCCGCTGGAACGAGCCTGACGGGCTCCGGAAACTGACTCCCGAGGAACTCTCAAAAGAATACGAGGACTTGGAGAAGTACGGTCCTGTTCGGTGGAATGAGCCGGACGGCTTGCCAAAGCCGACCCCCGAGGAAGCGTCCAAAGCATACACAGACCTTGGCGAATACAAGCCGGTTCAATGGAATGAGCCTGATGGGCTTCGACGTCTGACACCGGAAGAGGAATCCAAGAAATACGACGATCTTGACTCGTACGATGGTCCTCGAACAGCGAAAGACTCCACTATTCGAGCGCATGAGGCGAGTCAGATGGACGCTACTCAGAAAGGCGAACCCCTTCCGCCCAAGGTGGAGGTGACGCAGGAGGACCCTGGGAAAGCGTACAAGGACCTCAAACAGTACGGACCGATTTACTGGAACGAGCCCGATGGCCTGCGAAAATTGACTCCCGAAGAACTGTCAAAGAACTACGAAGACCTCCATCTGTACGGAGCGGCGAAATGGAACGAGCCAGACGGTCTCCCTGACGCCACGCCGGAAGAAAAATCGAAACAGTACGAGGATGTTCATGAATATGCGGCCAAAGAATTCACTGGCCCGGAGGTGATTCCGACGCGGAAACACCCGGAAGAATCGTCTAAGGAATATCGGGATCTGGATTCGTACGGTCCGGTGCGGTGGAACGAGCCCGATGGTCTCAGAAAACCCACACCCGAGGAAGAATCGAAGAAGTACTCCGACTTGGCACAGTACAGCGCCAACCTGAAATCTGCCCCCACCAGGAGGCATCCAGAGGAGGCATCCAAGGATTACAAAGACCTCGGAAAATACTCCCAGTACGACGCCGGTGGAGAGACTATACGCGAGCATCCTGAGGAAGCTTCGAAGCGATACTCTGATCTCGACAAGTATTCGCCGAATAAATTCGACTCTCCGTATCACAAATATCCCACGCACCCCGAGGAGGCCTCGAAGGAGTACGAGGACTTGTCCAAGTACGCATTCACTGGTGTGGAAAAATCCGACAAGACCGAGCAAATCCACCCTGAAGAGTTGTCCAAAAGGTACGACGACCTCGACAAGTACAATCCCGAAAACTTTGACTCGGCTAGCCGCGACCACTGGACCAACCTCGAGGTAGCCAGAAAACAGGATAGCGGCATTGATCCATCCGCGGTAGGCTCTCAGGGGCAGTCCGCTGCCTCCGCGGGGAGCGACGCAGGCCACAGCGGCCAGGCTCAGGGCAGTAATGGGGGAGATGAAGGCAACAATGGCGATCCTTCCGGGTCACTGACTGCAGACGAAATCCGAGCCAACGTTCTGCGAAGAGCTCGAGACGTCAGTCAGCAGCAAAAACTTGAAGAGGCCAAAGCCCAGTATCGTGCGCAATGGGATCCCGTCATGAAGGAAGCTTATGAATCTCTGGAGAAGGACCGTGTTAATCATTCCCGGGCGCTCACTGGCAACTACGTGCGAGACTTTCCTGACGAATTTTCTACGTCCTGGAGCACCGGCAACTCGCCTTCCAAGTCGACCCTTTACCCTAGTAATATGGGGGAAGAGACATGGGCCAGCGAGAGTAGCGGAATGAGGGACGAGGACCAAGTCTGTTCAATGGACGAGAGCTTTCCCAGAGAGACTTCGAAGCTGGAGCCGGCACTCGACCGACAAGGCCGCCGTCGCGCTCCGCGTCTGAGTGACTCTGAAAAGGCTCAGTTAAACGCCGATCCCTATTCGAAGACGCCCCAGGGCTTGGAGACGAGTTACGCGGAAGAATGCGGCGGGGAGCCCACCTGGCCCACCATGGTAAAGCACTACGGGAAGGGGCAGACAAATAGCCTTGAGACGGCGGAGGAAAAGGGCTCGACAGCTGAGACGGGCCAGGCGGCCTATACCTACAAGATCCTCGCCTACGACCCCACCACAGACACAACTTCCACCGCCGAGACTACTTCTGCCGTCCTTCCCACATCGTCGCCCCTGACGCCTGCCGACATCATGCTCCAAATCTCACGCCCCGCCAAGTTCTTCCCACATCTGTTGAACCTCGAAGCTGAGGGGTACGAAATGATCTCTGGACGTGGCGATGTGATCGTATTCCGCAAGGCTCCACAGACCGCCCAAGAGCGTGTGGCTCCAGTGACTGACTCCGGCACTGGTTTCGTTCCTCCTGTCAACCCGGTCGATCTGATGGGAAAGCTCCCTACAGGAAGTTTCGCCAGTCCTACCGGATTTGTCAACTACGATAGCCTCTCCGGGGAGAAGCCCAATAAGCCGGCGCCCCCCTTCCGATCCAATCTCGACGCTGAGCAGGAGGAGGCAGTCTCCAGGGGGGCGGAGAAATCGGCGAGCAGGCCCGGTGCGACCCCGAAGAAGAGGAGTCTGGGAAAGAAGATGATTATCGGCACGGCATATGTCGCCGGCGGGGCGTATGCTGTGGGAGCGGTAGCGAACTATTTCGGCTCTGACGGAAGAGGTGCGAGGGTATATAGGGGGCAGCAGCGAACCTAGTAGCAGGTTGTTGGGAAGATTGCGTATATTCAACTTGGGAGGAGCATGTGACGGGACCCTTTACCCGACTCTATTCGGCAGCATTCTTTTGTCTGTTCTTAGCATTTGGCTTGTTGGGGGCATGTTTCGATGGGAGTTTTATGGGCCGTTTTCGATGGGCTGCTTGCTTGCTGTAGGATACCAAGATTATACGATTCAAAACCATCATCCATCCATCCATCCATCCATCCACCCGTGATCTTTCCGTTCAGTCGTAATCGCATCCATCATCTCCCAATTTGTGTTCCCACGCGTCCACACACACACACTCATTTAGACGTGAAAAGACCCTAGTGAGATGCCACAAGTCATCTCTCCGAGAACCCGGCAACTTTAGCACCACCGCCGCCGCCACTACCACCGTCCGGGTGGTCTGCGTCGTCATCAACGATGCCCATCATCTGCACCTCGCGCTTCTGGTCCTCCTGGCTCCAGCTCTGTCTGCGGCCGACGCTCGGCTTCCACGATTTCGTGTGCGCGATGGCGTGGCGCGCGGCGGCTGTGTCAGTCCTCTTGAGGTTTGCGGGGCGATCGCTGCCGCCGCCGGTGTGGGGGTGTGAGGGGATGGTTGTTGTTGTTGGTGTTGATGTTGATGTTGATGTTGATGTTGATGTTGGGGGTCGATTTGCTGTTGACATAGTTTCTTCTTTTGTGTAGGTCGTACAAAGTAAGTATATATTGATCGACTCGCGCGATAAGGTAGGTACGGGTCTCGAGAGAGAGAGAGAGAGAGGTGTTGGAAGGAGAGGATTGTATTTTGAAGGAATTGATCGGAATTCGATTGAATCTGGGGAAGCGAGATTTCGGATGGACAGGACAAAGTTGGGGGCGGCGGTTAATTATATCGTTCGAGGCTAATAAGTGGGCGATGGCCTGATAATGAAACTCGGTCGAGACCAAACGATCGGACGGACGGGAATCATGATATGCGGTTCGCCACAACTTGCCACACGACCAGGCTATCGATTTTCACCTGGTCGTATCGGATTTGTCTGCTCCCGTATCGAATTGAGGATTTGCCTTTTTCGTTGTTGGCCGTCTGCAAGTATCTGCCTGATGTTGTCACAATCCGCTGGCGAGTTTGTGTGGTATTGGGAACCCGACGAAACGGGAATGTTGTCAGGTTAATAGGTATTACTGTATATCGATTCGTGCAGCCCAACCCCTGAGGTCAGCCACACGGCGGCACCATGGTGTCGTCGTCGTTCGCGGGCTGTCGATCGAGATCCATGAAAGCAATCACCGAAACTCCGCGTCACTCGATGGAGAGCAGAGACAACTGTGGTTTGACAAACACGAGGCTCCCATTTTATTCTTCTCCTACCTTAACCAGGCTGACCGACTCCCCATCTCCGCCGCCCCCGGAAGGTCGTACAGGTGAGCCAAACAGAAAAGAGGATGAACGAACAACCGGTAAAGCGAGAAACACAGAAACGACCTCTACCCCAACGAAACTGCGCTCTTCCCCGAGGAGAGGTCTACTCCTCCACTTCAACCATCGCAGGGCATGTCAGTGTAGATAACTGTTCCCCTTCCTCTCCTAGTGCCATGCTTTCCCAGCACATCGCGTGAGCAACAGGGGAAAACCAGCAATGCACCGAAACCGAAACCGAATGCGCAGCGGGGAACGCGGTAGAAGAAAAATAAAAACAAAATACAGAACGCCAGTGGGCTATGCATCGCATGACTTTCTCTCCCCGGGTGGGGGAATGGAAGACGATTACTGAATAGGGGGATTGTTGGTACAATGCGGAGGACAATGTGGATGATGCGGATTTATAAGGATGGGAGGAGGTCGGAGGAAGCAGGGGTATCAATGATGCGAAAGCTCCTCCATATCCCAGATTTTTATCGATCCGTCACCGTCTGACGTTCTCTGCTGCTGCAAGGCTGAGAGAAGATATCGTCGAGACAAAAAAGGTGACTGGCGTCTCAAGGCGTGCGCGGACGCTTCCAATAGTATTGCTGCTCCAATGTTAGCACGCAGGTTCAGCAGGTCCCTCACATCCCAGAAGCCCGGGCGGGCGTTAGGGAGGGGTCAATGATCACTAACCTTGTGCTGCTTCCTACAGTTCCGCAGACTCGGCTTCCGCAGCCCGTCAACGACAGCCGCCCGACGCTGCTCATCATCATCATGCTCAGGAACGTAGTAGTACTCGCTCTCCAGGGGCTTGCCGGCGGCGTCCTTGCCCTGGCGCTCGATGATGCCGATGGCCGGCGCCGACTCGATGGCCTGGCGGAGAACGTCCCTGGTCAGGCCGACCTTGGCGTCGCCGGGCAGGTTCTGCATGATGGTAGACAGGGGCGTCGACGACAGGCGCGAGAAGGCCAACTGGTTGATCACGTGGTTGGTGATGGCTGGGTTGATGGTCACCTTGGGCGCGGCGGGTGCGGGCGAGGGGCTCTCCTCCTTTAATGGTGTGAGGGACTCCTGCTGCTTTACCTGCTTTCCCTCGGGGAAGAGGGGCTCGCAGGGTATATCACGACGTCTCGACGGGGACATGTCCAGAAGCTTCACTGGAGACGCTTTGACGCGTGCGGCATTGGGCGAGCGTGCTACCTTGCGTGCCTTGGGTGATCCAGTAGATATCGAAGCCAGGCGCCCCGAGATGTTTGCACCAAACGGACCGAACGAGTGCACAATAGGATCATTCTCCTCATCGGGGTCCTTCTCGCCGTCCGAGTCCGGATCGCTCAGATCACTCGAGAAGCTCGCAGTCACTTCGGTCCGCATGCTCATGCCCAGATCCATCGACTCGCCCTGCGGTGGCAGATCCGGCTCCGGCTCGTCCTCATAGATCTCGATGCTCGGCTCGTCCCTCCTGGGGAACAGGGCCTGCAGGCGCTGGGAGCTGGCGAGGTGACCAGGGGTCGGGCTGTCGGGGGATTGGATACGCATGGTCCGTCTCAGAGGCGAGGAGCCCACGCCGGACGGCGTTCCTGCGCCAACCCTCTGGGCATTGGCCTGGGAGCGCGGGGGAGAGTCATCCCAGCTAGAGTCGGACAAGTTGGCGAGGGCATCCCCGCCACCGGCACCGCCACGTCTCGGCCACTGGATCATGACCCGCGCGTCCTGCACGTCGAGCATAATCTCGGTGCGCTCCGTCTCGCTGGTGAAGCTGTCGCCCTTGAAGAGCTCCCACGTGCGGCCCTGGCAGTGCAGCTTGAGCCCGTTCCACCCGTTGCAGATAATCTCGATCTTGCTGGGCTCGAGCGGGTCTGAGGCGGCAATGTACCGCGCCTTGACGTGCACACGCGATATGAGACGGTTCGAGGAGAGCTGGTAATGGGACGAGTTGGAGGAGCGGCCCATCGTGAGTACTTCCCCGTTCTCGGGCAGCTCCACCGTCGGCAGGGCGGACAAGGGCTCGCGCTCCGATGCGGCCGTAGATGTGCGGACGAAGGGTGGACGGCGGACAGGCGAGCTGGACAGGATACCCGTGCTGGAGGTCGGGACGGGCGTGGGATACTTGAGGCGGGCATTGCGGCTGCCGCTTCCGCTGCCATTGCCCGTGTTCTGGCGTTTCAGTGGCCGCGGGAGGCCTGGGGACGAGGAGAGCGGCTCGAATGCTGGTAGCAGAGAAGGGGCAGACCGCTTCTGTCCAGCCGGGGGAGGAGGAGAAGAGGGGATCGAGTTATTGTCCTTATGTTCGAAGCTGGAGGGTTTGGGCTCGGGGAGGGTAGGTTCCGTCGAGGGAAACGCGCCCTCGGGCCGTGGTGAGGCGTGGGCCATGGTCCTGCTCTCGACAGCAACACCGCGACAACAACGTGCAAGTCACGTCGAAAATGGGCCGTCAGGATCGTTCCATGTACTGGGGGCCAACAGGCAGGACCCCGGTGGTAAAATATCGTGGTTTGGCGCGTCGATTCGCCGCCTGGCGAGCAGATACGTGCGTCGTGCTATGGCCCGTCGTCCCACTTACACGGGTTCCTCCAGGACCTAGGACTCAGGAAGCAGTGTTGGGATGGGCGGCTCTGCCAAGCTCCCCTCGTCAGCAGTGAATTCAGAAAAAAGTACAAAACACGAAAGTCAACGACGACGGCCGGCAAAAGTGGTCGGGGGTGTGAGGGGGAAGAGAGTGGTTTGTTGGCCGAGGGTGAGGAGGCCCGGAGTGGGCAGGAGGTGTTTTAAGAGGTGGTTCCTTCCCGACACGAACGCGCGAACGCACCGTGGAAGTGGGCTCTTTTTCTGTGCAGCAGCGGAGCAAGTCGCGTTTTTGGCGTCGTGGGCGCGCTGCACCAATAGGGGGGCTGTTTCAGCGGGGTTGTGCACCTGCGGCTGGGGGGGAATGGGCGCTGAGGATGCGCGTCTGGCCGCGGGTTTACAGGGGCTTGAGCTGCTGTAGATACCTTAGGTACAGCGGGTGTCCTTGTCGGCGCAGGCGCTCAAGGTACCTGTATCGTCGATGCGGCCACACGGCGGCCACCTCCTATACAGATCTCTGGGAAGGCCATTCGATGGCGAAATAAAATATCTAGTTGGTTTTATACGCTGAGAGAGATATCCTCTGAACCCATGTCAAAAAGGAAGAGCCACGGGAAAAACTGGTGGTTTGGGGCAGCGGTATCGCGTCTCCATGACATTGGGTGGTTGGGAGTTGGGAGAGCCACAGGGGAACAAAGAGCAGCCGTGACGTTGCGATCTACACGCCCTGCATGCGTTGTCTGTTAAAAATAAACTTGATTCAAGGTACCTTGGGGGGATTTGTGTTCAAAGTCTGTCTAATTTTGCCATCTGTCTTGTCTCTTGGAGTACTTGGGAGGAGGAGGATATGTAATTACATGTACCTAGCTTATGAATATGGCTCGTATGCAGCCAGAGGGCACGCGACATGCAGAATTGGCGTGTCGTCGTACTCCACCTCGGCGCGCGTAAAATCGCAGAAAGATTTTAAATGCAGATGGTGGAGGAGACTCGAAAGGGCGGTAGCCCTGAATTTGCACCGATAGAGAGAGGTATTTGATTTATGTTGGTGTTGAGCGTTGACAGATGCCTGGGCTGGTTTGCTGCCAGGAACTGGTTCTCGTGTGTAAGTGAGCTAGATTCTCACTTACACGCACGAATTTGGACTGCAACCACCAGCAGATTCGAAAAAAGCTCCCAATTGCTGCCAACGCACTAATTCCCTTTCGGAATATACTGTTTTACGATATTCTTCATGGCCTTGAATACTACTAGAATGATGAGAACTTTAATATTTCGCCTTGGTAGAGAGTTATTCGTACCACTACTGACTACCGACCAGCTTAGGGTAGGCAGCTCATCTGCCCCTCCGACGACCAGACTACGAGTACACCTCCCCTCGGCCGACCCCCTAACCCGACGCATCCGACTCGGACTTATGGCTTCCAGATTGACATAAGTAGGACATTACAATCGTATTTACCAGTTCCGTGTCATTATATTACAAGATGTAGTGCAAATGCCCCCATAAACGCCCCTTGCCATCGCGCCCCCAAACCGTCCGTATCCGCGCCCAACATACCCGCACCACTCTCGGGTGAGCGCTTCCATCCCAGGAGCCAGTGATCATCGTCGAGCGATGCAGCACATGAGGCCCGTCTTGCCCAAGAACCAGAGGAATCCCAAAAATCGAACAATCGAAAGCGCAGCCGTGATGTAGAGCAGGGACTTGAAGTAGTACGGTGTCCTAGCCTCCGACGCTTCCTGTTGACGAGGGCGGCGTCAGTCAGTTACATCAGGAACACAAGCCAGACCGTCCAGGTCAGGCAGATGGAAAGTGGTTGGGGTGGTGAGTTCTTACCTGTATGCCAACACTGTTGAAGTCGTTGCTGGTGACAACGACAATCAGGACCAGATTCGACAGCAGCCACGAGATGACGAGGCCCGTACGGAACGACTTGTACGAGTCCTCCGTGTCCTTCTTCTCCACCTCCGGCTCCTCCTTGTACGGGGCCAGCGCCCGCTGCACCGTGATCTTGAACTGCTCGTTGAACTCCCTCTGGTTCCTCTCCACCTCCTCCACCACGGCGTCGTTGGTCTTCTCATCCTTTGTCACCTGCGCAGAGGGCAGGGCCCCTGTCGCATCAGACCCCTTTGTGCCCCACGAGACGTCGTGCCAGTTGTTGAAGGCGTACACCATCAGGATGTTGATGTAGGTGGACGCCAGGAGGAGGTACTGCGGGAACGAGTGGAACATGTGCCACGGGTCGAGGTAGAGGAACGAGGCGACGTAGTTGAGGCCGTAGATGGTGATGAGCGCGAGGAGGATCACGCCCGCGATTCCACCCGAGAAGAAACTCTCGAAGAATGCCGCGCCGGATTCGGTCGATATCGAGTCCCCGATCGGCTCGCGGAGAGCGCGGTACACGAGGTAGAAGGATAGGACGATGATGTACCCCTGGATGAAGCCAAAGACGAGGAACGACGCGAAGTACGTGTGCCGCGCCGCCTTGGGACGATTTCCGAGGGCGAGGATGAATTGGATGAGCAGGAAGACGATGTAGAGCCACCGTATCAGGACGTTGACAATCGGAGTCGCCGTGTCGCCGAACGGCCAGCCGTGGTATTCCTGCTCAATCTTGGGCGTGCCCACGAGGTCCATGATGATGGCAGTGGTGAGGTAGTAGGAAGCCAGGGAGAACCAGCTGAGCACGAGCTGTATGAAATTGTAGAAGAGCTGGATGTGCAGGAGAAGAAGCCGCAGGATATTGTGCCCCGACCTGTAGACCCGGTTAAAGTGCATCAGCGAATACAACGACGCGGCAAAGCTCCCGTTCATCCACCTGCGCCGCTGGCTGAGGAACTCGGCCGCGCCCTCGGGGACGTCGGTCTCCCCCTTGGCCGCCTTGATGTAGTTGAGATGCCACTTCTGCCCGGCCTTGGCGACTAACTCGAAGCAGAGGATGCGGTCCTCGGCGAGGAACATGTTCTTCTTAAAGATGTTCATGTTGTCGATGCCGCGCTTGCCTAGGATCTTGGAGAGCGTGTGGTCGCCGTGGAAGTACTGCTCCAGCGGCCGACCCATGATAGCTCGGAAGCGGTAGGCTGAGAAGGCGCCGGGGAGAACCGTCACGTACCCGAAGGAACTCTCTAGGGGCTTGTCGAGGATATTCGAGATTTTATACTCAAAGTTCTGCACCGCAACGAGGGGGTTGAGCAGCTTGACGCCCCTTTTCCCAAGCATGGTATGGATCTCACCGCACGCGCCGCCCAGGTCCTTGTCATTGTAGAAGGCCTCCCACAGAGCGAGGAGGGATCCCGGTCCAGGCTTTGTGCCCGCATCGATCAGGATGCACACCTCCGGGTTCAGGATCCGGCCAAAAGCGTTGAAGAGCCAGCGATGCGAGTTGATCTTCTTGCTGTTCTTCTGCTTGAGACAGAAGATCATCTGCGCGGGCGGCAGGTCCTTGGAGCTCTCGCCCTCGGGGGCCGGGCGGATGAGCTGCTGGTTGGCCGTGACGGAGAGCTGTGTCGTGTACTCGAAGACGTGGGCGACGGTCTCCTTGCCGTCGACGTCCTTCTTGATGACGCCGTCCTGGAACACGCCGATGGTGGCGAGCACGTCGAGGACGTTCTTGTCCGCCTTCTCGATGCCATCAAAAATGAGACAGACGACAATCTTCTGCCACGCCGGACCCCCTTTATTCCAGAATTTGGAGTTCTTAATCTTGCAGATGTCGCGGATGTTCTGCATGACGCCGTGCAGCGTCCGCGCCAAGAGCACCTTGTCCTCGTTGTAGTAGGTGATGGCGATCATGAGCTCCGTCTGGCGATTGTACATGCGCGTGCGGAGATCGTAGCCCTTGGCGAGGGTGAAGTCGTTGGGGTCGCAGGTGGCGGCCGTATAGCGCATCTTGCGGAACTCATCGTCGGCGCCCTCGACGTCTCGGTACCGCGGGAGGGTCGCATTCTGGATGGCGTCGGGGACGTCGTAGTCGGCGCTCAGGACGGAGCCCTTGGCGAGCTTGATCTTGCGGGTCACCCGGCGCTTGAGGCCGACGCCGGTGCTGTAGGGATCGGCCGGGTCGAGCTGCTGCTGGCGCCGGGCGAAACTCTCCTCCGGGTCGCCAACGACGGGGACGTAGCCGGGTTCGGGCCGCCCGGTCAGGCTGGTGAAGCTGTCGTCGAGGCCGACACCGCCGAAGCGGCTGAAGCGATCTGTCGTGGAACCGGCAGCAGCGGGGAGCTGGTAGAAGTCTGACTGATCGTATGGTGATGGGTTGGTCGGTGTATGGAGAGGCAAGACAGCGTCGGAGCCGGCTCGTCCGTAGTCCGGGGCGCCGACCACATGGCTGAGGGAGTAGGCCGATGTGCGTCCGCCATAGTTTTCTTGCTCTTCGGGTGTAAGGTCATACTAGAGAAACATTATCGTCAGATTTTTATTTTCCAGTATTGTTTACACAAAAAGGTCAAGTCCCTTTCAGGTTACACTTACATCCTCGGCCATGGGGGGATCCTGCAACTGGTATCCCCTCATATAACCGCCACCACTCGGGCCGTGGTGGTCGTGATGATCCATCTTCTGGTGCGGTACAAAAAGAAAAGAAGAAAAGAATCAAGATACGAGCGGAAAGATTTTGCCGGCAGAAAGCGTAAGAGGGCACCGGAATACGTAGCTCAAGGTTGTTTTTGAATCAGACCCTCCATCCAGAACCAGCGGGAAAAGCTCGACCTCTCGGGAGGCTGCAGGAACGGTGGCGCCGGGCTTGCAAACGAAGAGGACCGGGTTTGGCGTGTGAGTTGTGTTTGACGGGGGGCGGGACGGGCACGGGGCGGGCGTCGCCGGGGACAAAAGGTGGACAAACAAAGAGGGTTCAGCGAGGGACACGTACAAACGAGGGTGATGGGGAATACAATATTACTGGGGAATGACGATGACACGAGTTGAATCAAGGAAACGTTGCAAGAAAAAAAAAAGAAGCTAGAAGAATATGGGCTGGCTGGAGGCAGAGAGGCAGCAGGCCGGGCGAGTGGGTTGGTGATTTGATGACGGGATTCTTTTAGCAGGGATGGGGCTTCCTGTGGCCGTCCGTCCATCCATGTTGTCCAAGAATGATGCAGGATACTTTATGTATGCGTATTTTTGGTCGAGGTACTTTGTGTACTCGTACTGACGTTAGAGGGTGCGTGGGCCATCCTTGGGGCCCGGGAGGCAACTTGTTTCGTCACGGGCCTCTTGGGCAGTACCTCGATACCTACTCATACGAGTAGGTGCATGCACACGGTATGTACCCGGGTCCGGGCATACGGGGGGAATCGAGACGTGCGGGTGTTCAGTAAGTAATACTGTCATGGCAGTGGTCTATGGTATCCGTGTACAGTACTAGTACTCGTACAGACTAGAGGTGACCCATAGCAGTGACCTCTGGTATTAGTGGTTTTTTTTTTTTTNTTTTTTTTTTTTTCGGTGGCTTTTTTTTTCTTTCTCTCCATCTTTCATGTGGTTCGACTTACAGACGTAGTTGTACGTGGTGGCCACTAACACGGCTCGCAGTATGTGAGGGATGACGAACCGCTTTTGGCGTTGCGTCACTTCCTCTGAGCCACCATTACCAGCCACTACCCGATTCATGCACCAGCCAATGTGGACGACTTCGTATTCGTCCTCTGGCCCACCCGGCCACACGCCAGCCAGTGGGCCTCCGCTGGTTGCTGCTATTTTCAGAGCACTGCCTGTACTGTGCGTGCGCCTGAAATCTCCCTCACACAGCCTTTAGTCCCGTTTGTGCGTATTGCCATTACTAACGTTAGTTATCTAGAGTTTTACAGTATTTTCACGCCGGTGGACCTTGCCAACGTGTGTGCGTACCTACGTATGTGTATGTGTGTTCGGATCTCCGCCCCCCTCCCTTGGAATCATGGCCACATGGGCCCTGTGCCGCAAATGGGAATTTCCAAAAATAAGATCAAAGACCAGAACATACAATCTTTGTCAGGACCAAACCGAAGCATTCCTCCCGGATTCCAACAAGGCAGGCAGCGGTTTCCCACCCTCACCACCCCCCTTCCAACAACAATTGTCGGATGGTGGCATGAAACCATGAAACTGGGACAGGGATATAAGACCGGAATCCAGGATCCGGGTGGTGCCCCACTCCCGAGTCCCGATGATCGGCAGCACCGGACAGCCCGTGTACGAGTTACTCGTACATGTACGTACCGTGTGGGCTGCCCTGCATGCTACCACATTCCGTCCGAGTGTTACACGTACGACGCACAGACAGAAAAAAAAAGAAAAGAAAACAAAAGGGGCCGAGCCGTCTAATACGCCGAAAGGCCTGGACTCGAAAACGAAAAAGACCGGGAGACAAAGAACTAGTGTAACGGCCGGCCGGCGTTATAAACTTTTTCTGCCCTTTCTCGGCAGAATTCTGTCTTCCCAGGACGAGACGAGCTGATTTGGGAAAACACTACCCGGCACTTGGCTGCGCAGCACCCCCCCCCCCCCCCCCCCCCCCCCCCCCCCTCCCAAACTTCTGCCGATGATGTCAGACTGCGTTTCGATGGCACACGGGGCCTGCAAAATGTGTACAGCATAATCGGCAGGTACGGCTAGTAATAGTTGGCCACGATCATGTGTCCACGACCCAAGCTGGTATTGACAGCAAACACAGCCCCCAAGATTTCCCGGCCATTAAATCCCCAGACGGTCGACTGCATTGTATCGTAACGATGGGCGAAAGGGTATTCCATCCCATCGTTGCCCACACAGTACCCACCCACCCTACCTACCCACCCGTAGAACTGCTGCGTGGGTCGCCTGACTCGGTCAGTATGGTACATGTACGAGTATGAAGCTGGTGCTACGAAAGACAGTCCCCGGTATCGGTTTGCGCGCAGAGAGTACGATCACATATTTATTTACTCGTTGCGCTCACCCTCCCAGACCTACTCGCGATCATGGCCCCGGGACATCGCGCCATACTTTGGCGTCGGAAACTCATTACGGTATAGCCCTTCACTGGCTTGAACATCCCTACTAATTTGGAGGCCTTTCAAACCCAATTGGACTCTCGCCCGAGATCGCACGTGGTCTCTCCAACGCCTTTCCCGCATCACCAATCACAGGTACGTAAAGTCCCAAAGTCGCGCGGGAAGCAGGTGGTGATGGTCTAGACTCTAGACTCTGGCCACTCTCGTATCAGCCTCGTCGCCATCGTGACCCAATGCGGTAACAGGAAAATGAGTACCCCGCCATAACTGGCAAGGGAAGAAGTCCTTTTAAATCCATCGTACGGGCGCATTTCAGAGGCCGGACTCTGCTTATGAAATGATCAAAGTCGTAGAAAATACATCCCCGCGTCTTTCCCGAAGCCGGAACAATCGATCGGTATTATTCTGTGGTTGCACTGCCCGTGGTGGTTGGTCCACACCAAGATCAAAGACATGCATGTCGATTTCACCATGGTGTTCATTTCACGCGACCTAACCGCCGGTGCCGGATACTTGAACCCTAGAGCGAGGAACCATACATGGAGATGCGATTGATAAGTGGAAGTGTCTATCCCTGGAGAGGCGGACGATACTCGTCCTGATCCTACCATACCACAACTCCCGTCATCTCTGCATAAAGACATTAGTCCATTATATTTCCCATTATGTATCATACCGATGGCGTCGTCAGCAACCCTGAACCCCGTCGCGGCCACTCCGGAGAAAGCCAAGGGCGCCGCCCCTGGGTGCAAGACGCAGTCCTTCAAGACATTGGACCATGGCTCCATTGTACCGACCGACAAAGTCCTCCCCGTCATCCGCACCGACCCCGTCATCTGCTGGAAGAGCGTCTTCGTCGTGGGCCACCACGGTCAAAAGATCAACGGGCTCAGCGAGGACGAGTCGCGCCACTTTGTTGACTGTTTCGCGCAGCTCATGGTCGAGAACCATGACCTGCAAGTGCGGCAGCGCTGGCAGAATGTAAATGATGTTGGCTATATGGGATAATCGGTCTGTTGTACCATGCTGCCACGCCGGATTATTCCCTGGGTGATTATGGCGAGAGGGCGGGGTCGCGCGCTGTGAGTCTTGGGGAAGAGGTCGTACTTTGACCCGCAGAGAGGACTAGCCGCACGGAGGAGCAGAAGAAGGAGTTTCTTGCTGCGGTTCAGCAGTGAGATGGTGTGCTTCAGGGACATATACGACTGGGATGATTCGTTTATTTTGCAACATGCCAGCGGGAATATCTCACGCAGCAGTCCAGCGGGATGTATAGACTGTGCTTGAAACAGGGTATCTTAGGTGGGCAGACCGATAGTTTGAACAACCCACCGTATTACGAGTCGACATGCTTCAATGTACATGCTATGCACAAAATCTAGAATGCCGAACCCCCCTTGCTCGATGGTCGCGTCAAGTGAGCAGTCTGCTTGCTCATCCGTCATCGCATACCTCGAGCGAGTGTCAGAGCAAGAAAGTACGACTGTGCGGTAGACGGAGCCACGCTCATTGGACCTCCTCACCAAGATGTGAGAAAATGGTGAGAAAATGGTTCTCATAGAATAGCAAATGCCTTTGGAACACTACCAAAGTATTGAGTGAACACTCGCCCGTTTTCCGTAGGCTCGAACCATCCGGCCTCTTCGATCCCGTCGACCAAAATTTCCATCACGGCCCCTCGCCTTCGCACTCAAGGCGTCAAATGAGTTGAATTCGGCCGCGAAGTAAAAGAAAGTGACCAGGTTCAATAAGGTTTATGAAAGTCACACATTATTGCTGCATGACCACTGAATGCGCTCACCGCGCCTGGCCGAGGTTGGCTCCGAATGTCCGGGACAATATGTGGGTCCATCGCCGGCGCCAGGCGCGCCAGAGGGTCCGGCCCGGGGGAGGAGCACGCCCCACACCCACCGTCCGCTCACCGCCCACAGAATAGCAGGTGGCAGAAAAAAAATCTGGATTTTCTTGGTCCCCTACCAACCAACCACCCCCACACCAGCCTCACATTGAATTGACATCGAGAGGTATATATTTCTTTTTTTTTTTACTTCATCACGACACCCGCCCGGATATCCAAGATGCCAACAAAAAGCGATGCCGTCGCGAAGGCCGTGACGCCGGTCGTCGACCCTGAGCAGGTAAACATGCTGCATGGCGGCTGTGTGCTCCATTTACTGGTCGCTAACCCGTGCCCGCACTAGACCCTCAAAGCCTCCAAGGCGTTGCTCTCGCACATCAAGAAGGCCGCTAAGCAGAAAGCCGACGAATCCTCCAAGCGCAACCTCCTCAGCGGTCCCGATGGCGATGACGACGACTCCGTCAACGAGACCCCCGTCTGGCTCACCTTGACCAGCAAGCGGCATATCACCGACAAGACCAAGCTCCAGCCCGGCAAGATCGCCCTCCCGCACCCGCTCAATGCCGACGAGACCAGCACCATCTGCCTCATCACCGCCGACCCGCAGCGCGCCTACAAGGACATCGTCGCCAGCGACGAGTTCCCCGAGGCCCTGCGGAAGCGCGTCACCCGCGTCGTCGGCCTGACCAAGATCAAGGCCAAGTTCAGCCAGTACGAGGCCCAGCGGAAGCTCTACTCCGAGCACGACATCTTCCTCGCCGACGATCGCATCGTAAACCGCCTGCCCAAGGTCCTCGGAAAGACCTTCTACAAGACCACGCTGAAGCGTCCCGTCCCCGTCGTTCTTCAGCCCAAGGCTCCCAAGGTCGACGGCAAGCGCAAGCGCACCAAGACGGAGGGTCAGGTCAGGGCTGGATCGCCGGCGCAGATTGCCAAGGAGATTGAGAAGGCTCTCGGGTCGGCCCTCGTCAGCCTCTCCCCGACTACTAACACGGCCGTGCGCGTCGGCTACGCTGGGTGGACGCCGGAGAAGATTGCCGACAACGTCAGGGCCGTGGTGGACGGCCTCGTGGGCAAGTGGGTACCGCAGGGGTGGAACAACGTGCGCGGCATCTACATCAAGGGTCCCGAATCAGCTGCCCTGCCCATCTGGCTCACGGACGAGCTGTGGGTGGACGAGAAGGACGTGATCGCCAACGACTCCGCGCCGGCCATCAATGCCGCTGAGAAGGCCAACGTGGGCAAGAAGAGGAAGTCCATCGGCGAGGCAGAGGAGGCGGCAGCGGAAGAGGCTGAGCCGGCCCCCAAGAAGAAGAAGTCCTCCAAGAAGGAGGCGAAGGTGCCTGAGGGCGATGACGAGACACTGGACAAGCAGATTTCTGAGCGCAAGACCAGGCTCAGGAAGCAGAAGGCTGCGGCCGCAAAGGCCATGGATGATTAAAAACCTACACGTGTGACAAGGCCCTTGGCGGCGAGTGTCAGGATAAAAAGGCCAGGCGTTCCGGCGTTGGTAGTGCAATGAAATGTTGGCGCGATGTACTCATCTAAGCTCTACGTGTAATACTGCATGCAAGCTAGCAAACGACTTGATCCGTGTGCCCAGACGCCCATTCCCTCATCATTATTATCCTTCCCATGCATATCCCTATGCAACAACACCTTGATGCCGAAGAAACAGAAAAACGAACAGAAAGCAGTTAACAAATTAGCAATTCAGAGCTCCTCCCACAGTCCCCCCGTCATCTCTGGCTTGAACTTGCGATTGTAGGGTCCAAAGAAGTGGACCATGGTCTCGTTCAGAGCTTGCTCCGTGAGCTGCATGTGGTCGCCCGTGATGGACCGGAAGCGCAGGCCACCCTTCTCATCCAGCCTCCTGAGACCCAGCCAGTCCTCCTTGTACAGCTGGCGCTCGCGCAGGGGAGTGCGGTCTGTGCCGTTGACCTCGTCGAACCACGCAGTCTCGCGCGGCACGACGGTAGTGTCATCCTCGAACATCCACATGACAAAGTTGCTCAGGGCAGCGACATTGTCGGCATAGCGGGTATTCTTGTCGTCGCGCTCGTTGTTGATGTCGGCGAGGAAGTTGGAGCCGTGGAGGTAGGCCTCGTAGTCCTCCGGGTCGCGGTAGTACTGTGCGGGGACGAGGCGGGCCTGGACGAAGCTGCTGAAGGTGTTGTAGCGCAGCAGGGCCATGGCGGCGCGGCACAGCCAGTCGGAGGACCCGCAGGCGCGGAACTTGACGATGCCGTTGTGCTGGCTGCCAAAGGTGACGAGGCTGCGGACGGGGGGGAAGTTGCAGCGCTCGACGTAGCCGCGCAGGAACTGGCCGCCCTGGGAGAAGCCGATGGCGTCGATGGCCGGGGCCGTGGACAGGATCGGGTGGGAGGCCAGGGCCTCGCACACCGTGGCGAGCTGCTCGGTGACGTTGCCGAAGAAGGTGGCGGAGCGGTCGCCGCTGGGGTCCTGGGCGAGGGAGATGGTGTGGACGAAGGTGCCTGGGTTGATGGCGTCAGCCAGGGCGCCGACCTGCTGGATGCCTTCGCCGTCAAAGCTGTCGCCCAGACCGTGCCAAATGACGACGGGCAGCGGCGTGTCGTCGAGGTCATCGTCGGCACGGACGGCCGACCATAATGGGCCTATGGCGAGAATGAGACTCGTGATGGGAGCTTTGAGGAGCATGGTGGATGATGATGATGATGGTGATGGTGGCTGGGATGTGATGATGATGGGCTCTCGATCCACCAGTCGGAGGTTTAGTCCTACACTAAGGTACGTAGCCTTCTAGGACCGCGGGTATAGGGTAGGAAGGACGTCAAGTGGCCACTGCCAGCCCGTGGAGGTACCTAACTATTAATAGTAGGTAAGGTAGGCACTGTTAGACACATGCAGCCAATAAGTCGAGTTGTCCACCTCGGCGTAACAAACAACAACTTTCCACGCAGTCATGCTGCAAACATAATTATAACAATACATACCTAAGGCGCCTTGATGAATTAGTAGACATATCAAGCAGTCATAATTAGCTGCCAACTTGGAATTCTGAATTCTAGTCCACGCCTCCCTACCGTTATTGTCCCGACCGGACTCGAGTTGTTGGACAATGCAATCAAATCATCAATCACCCGGCGACCAGTCTGAGACACGTTAGCGCTGCTCTCCTACAGTAATCCCCTACCTATGCACCTGTAGTCTGTACAGATTCAGGACTCAATGATCCCAAGTAGGATCAACCATGGATCGTCATCATATCGCCCACACATTCAGCAGGATCTGCGACCAGCAATCAGGCCGGGGTGCGTCGAGTACAGTCCGACTTGGTAGCTTGCTTGCGAGAGAACTGTCCCCGCGGATTTCTGTCTTTTGTCTGTTACCATGGACTGCATTGTTTGGAGTTGTGTGCCTTGCCTTGCCTTGCATGCTTTTGTTGGTGCTATTTTATTCTTGGGGTCATTGTCGAGATTTCGCGTTTGTTGGCGGGCCGTGGGAGACTCGGCGCGCGGTCGCATTGATGTATTGGGGACTAGAAGCTGGCTCTCACACCCCATCTCGGTGCTATCACGACGGCTATCGTACATGCATGGAGTGCAACCGACTGGCCAAGATACGAGTAGGTACGTACTGCGTCGCCACGGACAGGGTACCTACTTAGGTATTCTCTGATTGTCGGATTCGCCAGTTCGTCTGGGACTCTGCCAGTGTCTGGTCCGGACACTGGCGAGACCATCACCAATTTGCGACACTCGCGCCTCCAACGTGAGCATGCCGATGCCATCAGGGGCAATGGACACGCAGGAGCGGACAGGAAGCAATTATTACGAGTACATATATTCCCTCGTAGGCATAAAGTTGACGGTCGGGCCTTGTCTCCTTTCCCCGTCGGAATCATGATAGGCACTTACAGGCGCAATATTCCGTAATGGGAAAAAGCCCGCCGTCGCACACGAGTGGCGTCGTACCACCATCAGGCGGCGGGCCCGCCCCAATCTGGATACTATCGATACACGTAGCTTAGTATACGGACTATTGCCCCCCTAGCCCAAGCCCAAGCCCCAGCCCAGGGAACC
The DNA here is from genome assembly GCA_000769265.1 of Hapsidospora chrysogenum ATCC 11550. Lineage (NCBI taxonomy): Eukaryota > Fungi > Ascomycota > Sordariomycetes > Hypocreales > Bionectriaceae > Hapsidospora > Hapsidospora chrysogena. The sequence goes on from JPKY01000034.1 coordinate 174,170, forward strand.
CCCCCCCCCCCCCCCGGTTTGCTGTGAAACGCCCATAACATGTCCGTGTCACCACACATGCACCAACTTCGATGTGGAATTAATATCGACATTGCGCTCTTGGTAGCGTGGCTTGGGAGGGTGGCGTCCTATGACATCCTGGCTTCCTGGCAAACCAAGTAGGCAAATCCCATCGATCGGACACCAGACCCGCGGCGGCCCCCCCCTGGGAGGGGGGGCGGTTTGGGTTCCGCGGGGAATCAAGAGTGTGCTTCGTCTCATTGTTATTCTTGCCCCAAATTCCCCCACCGAGGTGAACTGTTGTCCGTACTCGTACGTACGTACTACTAGTACTAATTACCCACAGTCTGTATGCTAAAGACCTCGAGGAGCGGGTCGCCGTCAGCCAGCGAAGTACGCACATGTACCAGATCTCTTAAGGAGCGAATCCGAGCTTGGCAAATGCGTCGACGTATACGTACAAGCACATGTATGTACATGCGTATGTGCGTGCGCCAGCCCTGCGAAATGGGCCCAAGGGCCAGTGCCAACTAGAGATCCGTGCTCCAAGGCAGGAGCCGCCCGGCTCATGACGACCTCCGGAGCTTTTGCCCTTTTCAACCCCGTAAGCGCCCAATACCTGCATACATGTAAGCCAGGGCTACAGGAGGATGAGCTATGTGCACGTCGTGCAATACCGCCGTTTACCTCTTCCATACCACTTCTCCGATGCCTCGCGGAAGTTTCCACCAAGGACAAAAGAATAAAATGGGAAACAAAAGAGAATAAAAAAAAATAGGCGCCCCGAGTCTTGGCTTTTGGCACTAACACGAGTAGCACCAGCATTTGTATGCAGAAACAGTCTTGGCTTTTCGACACTAAATACGAGTAGTACTAGCAGTAGTACGAGTAATGGTAGGTATGCAGCGAAGCAGCTCGGGGACTCAGGTCGCCGATTCATAATACATTGTAAATTACTGTTTGGATACTACGGAGTACATGTACGTCAAACCGACGGGCGCATCGGCGTGTACAAGTACTCGTACGAGTACATAAAGTACGAGCATGCCTAGTTCTCACGCCAAGTAAATAGCCGCGCTCAGATTCTTACAACCCGGTCCATGAACCCAAACGCGCGCGCATCTACGAGTGCGTGTTACACGAGTGATTGACCCTCAAGCAAAAAGTCTCACGCCAGTAAATAGCCGCGCCCGGGTTCTGCAGGCGTCTTTTCAAAGACATGTATTGTTACATCGTAAAGACCACTAGCTTCTATAAACATATGCAATACTGGAATCTATATACGTAGCAGCATGGAGCTCATGAAACCCACCCCCCCTTTGTCGTACCCCTGCCGGTCATAAACAGGCGCCGACAAGGCGGAGCAGCTGGGCATCAGGAATGCGACCAGCAAAATTCAGGACGACAGCCGTTGCCAATGCCGTGTTGGACCGATCCTTCTGCCAAGAGTGCCGACCATCAGCGGCGAGAGCCATGGTGAAGGCCCACGAGTTAGGCAGCTAGGCGCGTCGCTGTCAGTAAACCCCCCTCCCATCAGCTAAAAAAGTCGTAAAGGGAGTATACAGGCATGATTCCGTACCTCTTCCTGGAGCGTCCGCTTCATCGACGTCACGGCCTCAGCTGCCGCAGCTTCGTTCCCGCTGTCCTGAGCCTCGATCAGGGTTGTGATCTTGTCGCCGAGCGCCTGCCTGGCGCCGCAGCCCTCGCCCGTGAGTATCGTCTCGGCCGTGCGCAGGATCTGGTCCTGGAGCCCCTTGCGCTCCCACTCGCACCATGAAGAAGTGGCGGAGCCGTACACATCCGAGATCACCTGTGGCAGGCGGCGGTTGCGACTCAGCCGCTGCTCGTCGGCCAGGGGCGAGGACTCGTTGAAGTTTTGCGTGTAGTAGGCGGCAGCCATGGCGTCGAACGACTCGAACCCGGCGGCCTCGACCTGCTCCATGATGCACTCGAAGCGCTCGTCCAGCGAGGCACCGGGTGAAGGCTTGCGAGTCCGCAGTGGGGGCCCGTTGGGAGCCCCAGGGGCAGCTTGGCTATATGTGCTGCTGTCGTACGAGGATTCTCGCATCTTGTTGCATGCACCTCCTCCCGAGTTCTCCCACATGTCTGCCGAGCTGTCGAAGGAGAAGTCCATGCCCTCGTTGCCCAAGGCCGAGCCGAAGCTGACCTGGGCTTCCTGGCTCATGTGGTCTGGTGGGAAGTTAGAGACCGATCTTCTCCTTTTTTTGTTTCTTCACAAGAATAAAATAAAATAAAAATAAAAAAGGAAGAAAAGAAGAGAAAATGCAAGGAGCGCAACTCACTCGTGCCATCTTGGACAGGAAACCCCGTCTCTTTTTGAAGACTCTTGAGTCGACCCAGCAGCTGAGTCTGGAAGCGGAGACAGTCGACCATGAAACCCTCATGATGATGTGGTCTACCTGACTGGCCATCTCGCCCCTGGCCCTGCGAATCGGCATGTGTAGGGGGGGAGAGGAGACCGTGACCAGCCGGCGTCGAGGTGTGAGAGGGCGCAGGGCTGCCGAGAATGCCATGCGGAGCTAGGTTATGGTGGTGAGGAGGGGGGTAGATATAGTTGTCCTGGTCATCGACCGGATATTGATGCTCGTAGAGGCCATTGGGCTGGTGCATGTAGTGCGGCGGCGGCAGCTGCTCTGCCTCCATGGCGATGCCGTCCGTCATGACACTCCCGCCGGGGGAGAGGGAGCGCTCAGGTGTGCGACCATCGGTCTTGATGCTGTGGGCGGCGTACGACGTCGCGACGGACACGGCATGCGCGCGGGTCGAGTGGTGGTGGTGATGATGATGGTGTCCGACGATACCTTGCGACTGCCGCGCCTCGTGGCTCTCGAGTTTGGCCTGGAGCTCACCCAGCCGTGCCTTCATGCGATGGCCTGTAAAGGTGCCGGTGTTAGCGCGCGTGGGGACCGGACATATATATCTGGGGGACGTTACGGTATGTCCGCTGTGCCACGCGGTTTTGTATCCTCTTCTTCTCCTTGGGGTCTTTGACTTTGGTCCAGTCGTCCTCCTCCTTCAGGTCGCATGTCCGGGGGAGGGTGGAGGGCGGCATGTCTGTCGTGGTGTTTGCTGCAAGACGGGCAGAGGTGTATTGTCGTTATGGTATATAGTATCTCTCCGTCCCCGTCGTGGTTGTTGGGCTTCACCTTGCTCTCGTCAATGACAGCTTGAATGACTGTCCGTAAGACAGCACAAAGGACACTGGTCGTGCGTACATGTAGCAGATTATTGTTGTTTGAATAGTTGTCTCGATGTTGCGGTCGGAGGGAAGTCTCGTTCGGGGGGCAGAGAGTTGTAGTTGTATGTTCCTGGGATCCGTACATATTCCCACTCTCCTGGGATATCAACGACTAGGACTTGACGCTAGTACGGCTCTGCCCTGTTGCCGGCGCACAATCAGGCCCCCGTGATTCATATCCGGGGTATGCCTATCACTGTCCGTACATAATACCAGCAAGGACTGGCCGAAATGCACGCACACAGTGGACGGGACGTCAGATCGAGCCTCCCCCAAGGCCCAAGCAAGCCTTGAACCACTCCCTCCACCCCTCGAAGGTGAGTCAGCATGCCGTGGGACGCCACCACCCCTTCCTTGCAAGGCTGGGTACCAAGCAGGTAGATCATAGGCATCCATTATAGGCCTTAACAGCAGCCCTGCCAATCTATGTAGAGTTCCCATTTAGGCCTAGTGGCAGAAACTGTGACAAGGTAGGATTCGCCGCAAGGGCTGGTGGCTGCCGGACGCAGGACCTTCTCTCCTTGGCAAACACACTTTCGCTGTGAGATTGACCGGTGGTGGATCTGCTATTCTAGCGCCGGGGACCGGGGACCTAAGATTGATCCCTGAGAGCAGGTGCGCAGGTGAGGACGGCGATATGGCCCGGCGATCGCTCCAAATTCGAGGGTGGTATTCGTACGTACGTAGTACTACTCGTATGTTTGCAAAGTGTCGCAGAGAATACGGATTCCTGAAGGGAGTGAGACTCGACTCTCCGGAAACTCGATACCATAGGGCGAATAAACAGAACCCCTATGCTCATTGCGACAGTCCAGACTTCAGTGATCACTCCCAGACTCACCTTGAGCTGCTGTAAGTAGACAAACTACTGTGCTGGGGGCCCCATGTACTCGAAGAACGGGCGGGAGTGCAACATCTGAAACAACCGATTGTCGAACTGCAATCAATGCTGCATCTGGGAGCGGCGGAACGGTGGGGTCCCGGACAGTCCCAACGGCAAGTGAAGCCAAGGGAACTTGGACTCGTTGATGTTCAGTTCAGCAGTGACAATGCGGGGACAAAGTTTCCTTGCCCGTGTAAATGACTTGATACGATATGGAGGACTGCACACTCTGATCAGTCAGCAGAATGGCTGCTGTTTCTCAGGAATACGGGATATCAACCGATGCTCCCCGAATATCCTCATGTCCCCGGATATGTTTGCCGGACTGCTAGTAACAAGGAGTGAGTGTGGTAAGTGGAAAAACGAGCAGGGGGATCGGCATTGGTACTCGTACAGGTTCGAGGGCACCAGACAAGAGAGATTTGGGCAGCCCAATTGGCCAGACAGAACGCCAGGCAGGACGCCAGACAGGACGCCAGACAGGACCAGGTGCCAGACGTACATGGGCCCAGGTCCATGCCCAGCAGGCTTCCAGGTGCCGGGGGAGAGAAGGTTCCAAAGCCGTTCTGCTACAATGCCGAGAGCTGGGGTCGATAGGCTTTTGGGGGCCGGCAAGCCCGTCTAACGGATCCTGGCGCCATTAATGACACCCCGTTATTAGTTCGTTATTAGTTACTGGGGAGCACATGTCGAGGCAGGGGAGATGCGAGTCCAAGCCCTTTCCACTGATATATATGCCATGTCCCTTGTGTAGCCTTGGCGCTGCTCCGTGTACTCGTATGTGGCGCTTCTGCCGCGACACGCCCCCCTCAGCCCTGTATCCGTACATGAAGCCACCCCGGCGTGAGGCAGCGTCGAGAACAAGTTATCCGTATTACGAGTACTCGTATTAGCGGCAATGGCCGCCGGATGCCCGCTCCGACGGGTCCTGAGGCCCGGGTCCTCACGCTCTACAACATCCCCAAGACCCCAAGGCTCTCTCTCATCTGGGCCATTCTTTTTCATGTTCCCGACAACGGACTCGGCCCTGAGAGATATCGGCCCCTCAAGCCCTACCGCGAGACCCGACGACGGCACTTGCCGTACATGAGAGCTAACCCTAGTTGCATTCGCAGTATCGTTGTTAAGCTCCAGTGGCTTCCTGCCATCCCAAGTTCTCAACCCCCAAACCCCCCTCCCCCCCCCCGCGGGCTTGCACGATTGTGGCGGAGGAGAGTACCCGGGCGGCTAAAGACTTCGCCGATCTGCTCTAGTCTCCGCCGACATGAATGCCAGCAGGGCCCAAAAGTGCCGCCCGCAGCTGCTCCAGCCTCCTTGAAGAGCGGCTCCCTCTTCCCAAGACGATTCCCAGTCGAAAAACCCCTGTGTCGCATTTACCACGTGCCTGGTACTCTGTGCTCCATGTTTATAGAATAGCACCTCGACCCTAGCGTCGACGAGTACTGATGCGACAGAATGTCCCACAGCGCCAGTTCAAGGCTCAGGTGCGCGAGCGAGGCAACGCCCATGTGATTTTCTTTTGGGGGGGTTGGCGGCGGGGGACTCTCTTTGCGTCTACATGTTACCTGTACAGGCTACAGTGCTGCGCGCCCACGACTATGAAGGTTCTGAACAACCACCCTTTGAAAACATGATGAGGATTTAGACATCCCTGAGCTACCTCCATCATCGTACTCCCAGGCTGCCAGTACCGGGCCAGGTCAGGGATATGGGATTCACCGATACGGACCGAGAAACCCAACGACTTACATCAGTAGTAGCGGGTAGATAGAGAGGTACTTGTGCGCAAGGAATGACAGCAACCATAAGACATGTACTTATTAGCACACTACTAGCGTTAGTACTGGAAAACGAGCGTCGGCCGCCTCAACGACCCACACCCGTCCTGCATGGATGGCGGCACGAACCCGGTCGCCCTACAGGGCCTACATGGGGCCCCTGGGCCTTGGTGCAGGACAAGGTTACCCCCCCCCCCCCCCCCCCCNCCCCCCCCCCCAAGTAGTCCAGTACGTATTTCGCACATCAAGGACTTGTCGCGCCGTCTTGTGCAATCATATTAGTCCGGGGGTTATAATACTAGAACTCCACTTGTGTAAAAGGCGTCATTGGCAACACACGGAGGAGCAAGCGGATTACATAGTTGTCGCCCATCCAACTTTGGTGGTGGTGCGTACAAGAGATGCACGGGCTACTGAACTGAACCAAGAATCACTTAATAATATTCCAATACCAGCAAAGTGTACGGACCGTTCTGAGGACACACAGACCTGTCATGAAACGTGGCGTATTAAAGCGAGAGCCATGTGTTCTTCTTATGGGCAGGGACCGGGGCCGGCCGAGTCGGACTTCCTGATTTGGACTTCCGCCCTATACGCATATCCGCCCACTCCTCCAGGCTCCTGGAGACCTCTCGCAGTTTAACCTCGACTGGGGGCCATGTACATACATACAGAGCGGTTCAGCCTCGGGATTCGCCTCATTCCATGCCCCGAAGCATTGCGAGCTCAATCCACAGGGCGCTCCAGTTGACCGTGCAGCAGCGAAGGAAGCCGGTCTCGGCACTCCATGGAGGCAATGACCACATCTTTCCTATAAATGTACATTGTACTACGTATATGCTCCTACCTACGGAGAGATTCGACTTTTCGAGCCTAGGGCCCGCTGTCACTGGCATCAAAGACCAAACTCCCCAACGAAAGCTGAACACCTCGGGACACTTGTCTCGGGGAAATTTCCTATCCTGACTTTCCCTGCCCTGTCTGCAGAGCTATACGCGTAAAAGAATCAAAAGGATGCCTAGTACATGTACTCACGCTGACAGCATGAGCCTACGTACAAACTAGTACTACGAGGAGTTAGTGCTCCGATGCCGTGACCAGACTTCGCCGTCTTGCAGCGATTGATGCGCGCATAACATGGCCGAGCTGTCAAAATCTAATAATCCCCAAAAAGTCTGCCAGACCAGCCCCTGAGAGCCTACGTCGACGAGTGAGGACTTGGCACGCCTCGTACGTGGGTTAGCCCTACGATTCGGCGGCCCCGAGGCATGCACAGAAATCGCGCCACCCTCTTGAACAGGTTAACTACTGGGTTTGCTGCCGGGGAGACGTTGGCGGGTTTCAAGTTCGCGGGAGGATCTGGATTCCTGGAGTCGATTGTGACGATCCCTAACGGCCAGGACCAGTCGCGCAACTGCGGGTCTTGGGCTTCCATCAGACGGATTGGACTCTGGGATGCCGACACAAAGCGACACGCCTCTCCAGCTAGATTGTGTGTCCGTCCCCGAGCCTGGTAAGAGCATAGACAGTATACGCTTTGCCCTGTCACGTAGTAATAGCGTGTTCCTCATCGGACATGGCGGCGCTGAAGCGTATCAATGCACATAACGCTCCGCAGATTGTTAAATACACTTTGGAGTACCAGACGTTACGGGCAAGATGGGACAGGAGCAGGGGGGGGGGNGGGGGGGGGGAGAAACTTGATAACACGCGAGGCCATCGACGCGCCATCAAACTATGTCAGGGTCCAGGACTTCGGAGTGTCAGTATCACACCTTACGCAAGACATATGAGATACCACTGGTGCAAGCAACCTTCGCCTGTCGGGGCCCATGGCAGCCAGAGAGACCATTCGCGACATCCGGTGGGCTCGGGGGCGAGTACGAGTTTATAGTAGTGTATGCAGTTTGCAGCCACGTATTACGTGGCGTGGCTTTGTCCATATGGACCAAGCAGCATGCGCAGGCAGTGCCAGTGGTCGGGAGGTTCCGTAGGTGCTTCTAGACAAGAGCATCGATAAATGGCGTCCCCAGAATTGGAACTTCCCCTGGAATACAATCAATATACACACTGATATGTAATGGTATCACGTTCTAACAAATATCAACCAGGGAGCAGAGACAAGCACGAAGCCATCTACAATTTACTCCGGAACTTTGGAAGTACCCTGTATGGAAGGAGCTGCCTTTACCTAGTACATATTAATATCATCTGGGCGGTAAGTCAAAATGCAGTGGCTGGTTCGCTACTTGGTTGCCTAAGTACGTACTTGTACTACCCCTGTAAACGAAGAAAATCTGAAGTGTAAAAACTCACAAGAGATGGAAGCAGGAACTGAGGCACCAGGAACTGAGGATGTACGAGTAGTGTGGGAGTGTTACCCTGCCCCAGGATCGAGCGTCGAGGTTTCCAGCTTGGGTGTGCCAGAGTGCTTGTTTGGCCCGTGGCAAGGAAGGGGATCATGAGGGGCCAAATTTGGCTGGACTACTCGTATGCAGATGGCACGGTTCTCGGTCGATGTCTTTGAAGCTCCCGGCCACTATGGTGGCACGCAGAGCCACAGAGAATCCGGGGCAAGCGCCTGGACCGTTCTACAACACCCAGTGACAACGCCGGAGTGCCGGGCTGTGTTTTGCCTGTAAGAGGATGGACGTGCCCTTGTTGTAGATGGTTCTCGCCGCAATACCTGAAGTTTGCCAAGCCCCTTCTGCCGTGAGCCCGCGACGCTTTACGTGGGATGTAGGAATACCAATGCATGCACCACTGGCCTCCCTATCCCTTGCCTCTCCCTGACCGACCTCCTGGAATAGACACATTTAACGTGGGTGTATCAGTCATGATTCGCCCCTCCGCGGGAACCATCGAGCCTGAGGTCGTGTGTGATGGGAGTTGCTCACTAGTGGTCCAGGACTCCAGGGAGGAGGGGGGTGGGCCGCAAGGGGGTACTTTGCGAGGATCGACAGGAAAGCCCAGCACGGGGTCAAGGCACAGCCTTGACTTAATTTCAAATATCTAGTAGAAAAACAGGTATTAAGGGGCATTCCTCGTGCGGGTTTCAGAACAGGCGGTAATGCCGTCGCACGTAACATCCGTGGTGCTGAGTTGACGTCTGTAACATCGGGTGGGATTACATGTATATACGCCACTCTGGAAGGATACCGGTCATGAGACCTGAACGCACGCTCCGGATTCCCTGTCGAGTAGCATGGAGTCGTGATGTCTGGATCTATCATGACTGCAGGAGCATGATGCCCGTTGAATGAAAAGGAGGCGGTTGGGGGGGGGAGGGAGGGATGGAGAAGAGGGGGGAGGGGGGGCGTCTCGTGCAGCATTAGGCAAGGTGCTACCCCTAGCAATGTCTAATGGGAAAACCAAAAGATTCAACACGAGTAGGAGTGCGACGGAGATCAGATCCTCCAGGTCTTCTGTATACACGGATAGATGGTACGTGTGAACGTCGGGAGCCAAAAGGAAAGTTCGGGTCGCATATGGTGCCGCCGCGGCGGCGAGGAAATAAATGTGGGTCCCTCGGGGCCGGGCCTCGGCGTCTCGGCACCGGTATCGGTGACTCCGGAGACTCGGGGCCCAGTGGGCTAGAAATACGGGCAGCTCGACCGGACTTGCCGCGGCGAGATACATTCTCTATTCCGTGAACTGCTGTGATTATTTTCCGGACCCGACCGAATCTTTTTTTTTTTTTTTTTTCCCGTTTTGTCCCCGGACGGGGATATATTCGAAGTTTCGTTTCCGACCTTTGTATTACCCCCGCCGTATGTATCAGTCTAACAAGGCACCACTAAACAGTGTGGAATGATTCCCAGGACGGGGCATATAAGATCTGTCAACTACGAGTACTTGACTTGATTCGGACTTTTATGTTGGAATTCCCCCCTTCATCTTACTGGTTATGCCATGTTTTCTTGCAGAAGCTTAGCAAGTCCTGACAACAGAGTGGATAAGTACGGTACATGTAGGTTAGTACATACGCCAACCGCAGCGTTGCTTGCATTCGACGCCGCCTCCGAAATGTCCAGTATCAGCTTACATGCTCCCCCCTTATTCCACATTCAATATCTGGTAATATCTCCTATTCGTCACCAGGTACTAATTAAACCCTTTGAAGTAGTAACTAACGGGAAATTCGCTGCCACCCTCTACCGCCTTCCGCTTTAGGTATGTAATGTAAGTCGAGAAAGATGCTCGAGTAGAAGACTTAGTGCCTTATCAAAGAGCTGCTGTGGAGAAAGGGCATCCGCCACCTTGCTGTTGTCTTTAACGACATTGATGTGCGGCTGAAATAAGCCCGATCGACGACATGTTGATTGATCTCGATGTCCAAGGTGATGGCGGTGATGATGGTGCTGATTCTGAACAGCGCGTCGACGTGATTACGTGGCATCCAGGATCCAGAAACGCAGAAGCGAACCATTTGCCAACGGCGAAGCTTGAGACAACTGCATACGCCGAGCAAAGTGATAGGTCTGTGTCCGTACGTTACCTTTTGCTATGTGACTGTGACTGCAACCGTTGGTGCTGCGCCCCTCCCAGGATGTATGGTCATCTCACTGAGCCTGTGTCGAAGTTCGCCCGTTATACGACCCGACCAATGAAAGAAAGAATCCACGAAGCAGCCTAGGTGCGGCGGCAGCTTAACTCAGCCTTATCACCCCAGAAAGGCAATGCTATGTCTGACCGATCGCAGTCCAGCGAATGAGGGCGCGCTGTTTGTTTGTACCCGGATCGGCGGTGGGGATCTGATCACCGCAATTGTCTGTGGCTCAGCATGATGATGCTTGAATGAAACTCCTCCTTGAAAGGGGTGATTTGCTACAATAAATTAATACTAAAGCATCCCGTGTCACGGCGACAGAGAAAAGTCGAAAATATTTGGATTTATTACGTGTCTACTAACTTAGTAGCTACCCTACTAGCAGGTACGGATATCTAAGTACTACCTGCATGTACCTGGCACCTCACCACAACCGGATTCGGTCCCTTCCATTCCCTCCCTTCGTTCCTTCCTCACTTACACCAGACTCGGTGACCCCACCGCTTTCCCGTCGCCAGCCATTGATATTTATCTGATTGATGGCGGCACGGAAGTCGGCTCTCTGGAGCCAGACCAACACACTCTCCACCAAAAACCTCACCATTCTCTGGACTCGTCACCTCACATCAACCATCTACACTGCGCTCTTCCTACCCATCATCCTCACCCTGTACCTGGGTATCCTCCAGAGAGTCGGTGCGCCTCAGGACAAATATGGCACCGCCGACACTCGTCCGTTGCGCTCCTTTGCCGAGGCCCTCCGCGACGCCGACAGCTCTCGCGACACCCTCGTCCTCGTCAACAACGGCTTCACGGGCGGCGCCATCGACGGCGTCATTGACTCGCTGCGTCGCGATGCCGAGGATGCCACCGCCGACGTGACAGTCCTGGTCGTCGAGACCGACGCCGACATTGGCTTCCACTGCAAATCCTCCTTCACAGGTGCCTCCAACTGCTTCGGCGCTGCCGTCTTCCACTCCTCGCCCGACGAAGGCCAGGGCGGCGTCTGGAACTACACCCTCCGCGGCGACGCCGCCTTCGGCAAGGACTTCAAGTACGACAAGGACGACAACGACGCCCAGATCTACACGCTCCCCTTCCAGCGCGCCATTGACCAGGCCATTGCCCGCGAGGATGGCACCGACGTAGACCTGAGCGATACCGACGAGTGGCCCTTCACTGCCGAGACCGAGGATGAACGCGCAGCACGCATCCGCCGCAACTACCAGAACTCGTTCACCCAGTATAACAGCATCACCATGATTGTCATATTCTACGGTCTCGTCTACGGCCTCCCCGGCGCCATGGCCACCGAGCGCGAAAAGGGACTGGCGCAGCTCATCGACGCAATGATGCCCTGTGCGTACGACTGGGAGCCTCAGCTCGCCCGCATGCTCTCCTTCCTCTACGCCTACGTTGTTTCGTACTTTCCTGGCTGGGTGGTGGCCTCGATCATCTCCCACTTCATGATCTGGAAGCAGACGAGCTTTGCCATCGTCATGGTCTTCTTTATCGTCGCTGGCCTGTCTCTGACTTCACTTGCCATTGTCGGTGGCACCCTCTTCAAGAAGGCCCAGCTCTCCGGTTCCATCAATGCCATTGCCGTTATCCTGCTTGCTGTCCTCGCCCAGGCCATCCCTGACCCGCCCACCGCCGCCGTCGCCACTCTGAGCCTGCTCTTTGCCCCTTGCAACACCGTCTTCTTCTTCATATACATGGCCAAATATGAGAGGAAGGGCATGTCGGTAGATCTGCTCAATGCGCCACCAGATTCCAGCTCCAGCCTGCCCGGCCTCGCGCACTGGATCTTCTTTGGCGTCCAGTTCTTTCTCTACCCCGTCATCGCGGCTGGACTCGAACGCGCCATCCACGGTGTCGCGGCCGAGAGCCGCAAGGTCTACAAGGGGCAGGACTCCGGGAGTGCGCAGTCCGAGGATGCCGTCCAGATTCGCGGCTTGACCAAGGTCTACCAGCCCAGTCTCATCCGCCGCATCTTCTCCTTCGTTCTCAAACCCCGCGCCCAGACCGTGGCTGTTGACAACCTGAATCTCTCCGTTAAGCGAGGTCAAATTCTCTCGTTACTGGGCGCCAATGGCAGCGGTAAGAGCACCACTCTCGATGCCATAGCCGGGATCCACCGTTTCAACCAGGGAAACATTTCTATAGATGCCTCTGGTGGTATTGGAATCGCGCCCCAGAAGAACGTGTTGTGGGATGACCTCACGGTGTACGAGCACTTGTCCATATTCAACCAGCTCAAGTGCCCCGAGGCCAAGGCTAGTACGGAAGAGCTCCGTGAGCTGATCACGGCTATCGGGCTCTCACAGAAGATCAAGGCAAGGTCCAACACCCTTTCGGGTGGTCAGAAGCGGAAGCTGCAGCTGGGAATGATGCTTACCGGCGGCAGCGCCGTCTGCTGCGTCGACGAAGTCTCTTCTGGTATCGACCCTCTCTCGCGTCGCAAGATCTGGGACATTCTTCTCTCCGAACGCGGCCGTCGCACCATCATCATGACGACGCACTTTCTCGACGAAGCCGACCTCTTGTCCGATGAAATTGCCATCCTCTCCAAGGGGACCTTGCGCGCCCAAGGCTCGCCTGTGGCACTCAAGCACAGACTCGGCGCCGGATACCGGGTCCACGTCCTCAATGCTAAGCATGTGCGCAACCCACCCAGCGTCGAGGGTGTCGCATGCAAGATCACTTCTACCAACATCGAGTATACGGCCCCCTCCTCAAAGCCCGCGGCCGACGTCATCCGCGCCCTCGAGGCCGCGCGCATCGAGTACAGGCTATCCAGCCCCACGATCGACGACGTCTTCCTGCACGTTGCAGAAGAGGCTCATGGCCAGGATACACTCATGCCGTCACCCAGCGGTGCTACCAGCAGTATTGGCCAGGTAATATCAGAGAAGACGGGGCCCAAAGACCTTGAGCTGCTCTCTGGACGGCAGACTGGCGTCTTTACCCAGACAGCCGTGCTCTTGCGCAAGCGTCTCATAATCTTGAAGACCAACTGGATACCCTACATCGTAGCCTTTCTCATCCCAGTCATCACTGCCGCCGCGACTCACGTTCTCATCAAGAACATGGAGCCCACCGGTTGCCTTCCCGCGGACCAGGGCCAGACTGCGGACCCCAGCCGCTTCAGCGACATTTTTGACCAGGCCAAGATTGCTGTAGGTCCGGAGTCGTCTGTCCAATCCTTCCTTGGCGATAACCTCACGGGAATCGACGTCGAATATAGCAACTCCCTCTCCGACCTGCGCAACTACATCGAGGGCCACCGCAGCGAGGTCACGCCAGGAGGATGGTGGGCAGGCAACCAGCAAGACTCGACCCCAACCATCATGTACGCCGTGGATCACGAGAGTTCGTACATCATGACAGGCTTCATCGCTCAGAACCTCCTCAACAGGATGCGGACCAACACCACCATCCAAGCCATGTACCTGCCCTTTGACAGCAACATCCCCAAGGGTGTGACCAAGAGCATTATGCTCATGGCTTTCTTCTGCATCGCCGTCTCCATTGCACCCGCCTTCTTTGGCTTCTACCCCAACGTCGAGCGCCGGAGCAGCGTTCGCGGACTGCAGTACTCGAGCGGCGTCCGGTCGTTTCCACTGTGGCTCTCTCACTTGTCTTTCGATTATGGCATATTTGCGGTTGCATTCATCGCAGCCGCAGTTGCCTACGTCGCGGGGTCCGACGTCTGGTACAATGATGGCTACCTCTTCCCCATCTTTCTCCTCTACGGGCTCTGCTCAATCCTGCTCGCGTATGTCTGGTCTCTCTTCATGGGTAGCCAGCTGACAACGTTTGCTGCTATCTTCGTCTACAACCTCGTGGGTTTCGGCATCTACCTTATATCCTTTCTATTCATTACCAGTTTCTCCCCTGCCCCGGACGTTGATCGAAATATCCTCATCGGCCACTACACCATCGCTGCCTTCTTTCCTGTTGGATCCTTATTCCGTGCCATGATGGTCGGGCTCAACGTGTTCGGCGCGGCCTGCAACGGCCATTTTGCATACGATTACCCCGGCGACATAAATGCCTACGGTGCGCCCGTGCTGTACCTTTCCGTCCAATCGATCCTTCTCTTCCTCTTCCTCCTGTACCAAGACTCGGGAAACAAGCTGCCTTCGTTCATGACACGAAAGAGGTCGAGCGAGTCAGAGGGATCATTGAACCCTGGCGAGGATCCGGAGGCTACGACCGAGGTGGTCCGCCCCCTGGCCAACGGTGGCCAGAGCGGTCTGCAGGTTAGGAACTTGGTCAAGTCGTTTGGCGAATATACGGCCGTCGACAATGTCACGTTTGGCGTCCAGCACGGCGAGGTCTTCGCCCTTCTCGGGCCCAACGGTGCGGGCAAGTCGACTACCATCTCGTTAATACGTGGCGATATTCCACCGAGTAAGAAGGGTGGCGATGTTTTTATCGAGAACATATCGGTTACGGATCACCGCGCTCTGGCCCGCTCCAACCTTGGTGTGTGCCCGCAGTTTGACGCCATCGACAATATGACCGTCCTCGACCACCTACGCCACTACGCACGCCTTCGCGGTATCGCAGATGTCGATCGTCAGGTCCAGGCAGTCGTCCGCGCCGTTGGACTCGAGGCCTATATCCACACCATGGCGCCGCATCTGTCGGGAGGTAATAAACGGAAGCTATCGCTTGGCATCGCCCTTACCGGCAACCCATCCGTCATCCTCCTCGACGAACCTTCGTCAGGCCTCGATGCAGCCGCTAAGCGTATCATGTGGCGCACCCTAGAAGGCATCGTGCCTGGCCGGTCTATCCTGCTCACGACCCATAGCATGGAGGAAGCCGACGCGCTGGCGAGCCGCGCTGGGATTATGGCGCGCCGCATGCTTGCCGTCGGCGAGGTTAACTCGCTCCGCAGCCTGTTCGGCGACTCGCTATACGTGCACCTCATCAGCAAGACAGCACCCTACTCGACGCCCACCGAGATGGAGCGGATGCGGGCTTGGATCCAGCACCTGCTCCCGGGCGCGCGGATCGAGCCCGAGACGTACCATGGGCAGATGCGCTTCAGTGTCCCCGCGTCGGCGGTACTCGAGCGCGCGGCGGCACACGCAGGGCAGAGGGGCGGAAGTGTCGGCGACGGCAGTGCCATCGGCCAGCTCATCCTCACGCTCGAGGAGAACAAGGGTGTGCTGGGTATTGAGCACCATAGTGTCAGCCCGACGACGCTGAACGATGTTTTTCTGTCTATTGTTGGGCAGCACAATGTGCAAGAGGAGGGCTACACGAGCGACACCGTGCCTGAGAGGTCGACGTGGCTCAAGGTCCGCAAGTTTCTTTTCATGTTTTGAGATATCACATAGAGTAGATCGTTAGCGTGATTTAACTGTTCTCTATACCCATTTTTCTAGATGTTAATGCCTTTCTTCATTATTTATTTTTCTGCTCGAGGCGAACTTATGCCGTTGCGTCTAGCTAATAGAGATAATCAGCTTTTGCTTCCCAATGCATGCGGAATGCCGGAGACCAGACCCTCGATTTGATTGACTGCTTACTCCCCAAGTGAAGGTACAACAACATCGTCCAATAATACTTCGCCTCTCTTACCTGATTGGGGAATAACTGAGGGGAGGATTACGTGAGGATGCCGGGCAGGAGAGTGCGGCTGGAGGGTCTCGTATAAACAGATGGGATGACGTGTATTTCTCGAGGGTCAGATCAGAACCCATTGTCCGCTGTTCCTCTGCCTTATATTTAGCTATAAGTTTGGAGAAACTTTGATAATTCTCTCTCTTATATCATATGTAATAAGAATATGAGGAAAGGTGATCACTTATTATGCGAAAAACGTCTTTGCCGACCATGGTCCGTACTACCTACCCCGCACGTCAAACCCGTGTCCGTCCTCGGCGCTGTACCCCGCGGACACCGACTGACCCCACCAGAGAGATATTTGCCCTGCCACTTCCACTTCCACCTCCCGCGGTCTTAACCTCAACGCCCTCCTTGTTGCGCCCAGATCGCGTAGACGGCAACGGGGCTTTATAAGACGGACTGTGTTTTCGCCTGCCATTATACCACGCGACAATAACGCCCACCCGCCACCATGGCCTTCACAATGCACTCCCACTCGGGCCAGTTCTGCCCCGGCCACGCAAAGGACCAGCTCGAGGACATCATCAAGCACGCCATCTCCCTCGGCTTCAAGACCATGGGCCTCACAGAGCACATGCCGCGCTACCAAGAACGCGATCTCTACCCGGAAGAGGTAAATTAACTAACCGAATATCCCACCCCCCCCCTTCCCCACGCGCGCCCACGTTGGGACAATCAACAACAACTAGCTCACGCCAGAACCCAGCGCGACCATCCAGATCCATTCGGCATCCTCACAACCCGCCACGAAGCCTACCTCGTCGAGGCCCAGCGCCTGCAGAAACGCTACGAGTCCCAGATCCACATCATCATCGCCTTCGAAGCCGAGTTCATACGCCCAGAGTACGCAGCCCACGTCGCCCTTCTCGCTGAGCCACCCTGCGTGGACTACTTCATCGGCTCCGTCCACTACGTCCACGGCCTCCCGATAGATTACGACAGGGAGACCTACGCTGCTGCCGTAGCTGCTTCCTCCCGCGGTGGGAGTGAGGAGGGATTGTACGAGGATTACTACGATCTGCAGTTCGATATGTTTACGGCACTGAAGCCGCGGGTCGTGGGTCATTTTGACCTTATTCGACTTATGAGTGAGGATCCTGGACGGGATGTGAGGAGGTGGGATGGTGTGTGGGAACGGATTGTGAGGAATTTGAAGCTGGCCAAGGAGCAGGGCGGGTTGCTTGAGTGCAACACCTCAGCACTGCGTAAAGGCCTCGATGAGCCCTACCCGTGCTGGGCCATTGCAGAGGTGCGGTTCCTTCTGCTCCCCCCCCCCCTTCCCTTCATGCATACCAGCTCATGGTATTGTGTTTCCCGTGCGAGAGCAGCCCAGGGACTTATATTGACACGAGTGGGGGAACAGGAATGGCTCAAGATGGGCGGCAGATTCACCATGTCAGACGACAGCCACGGCATCGCCCACCTCGCCACCAACTACTCCCGCGCACTCACCTACCTCGAGAGCCTAGGCGTCACAGAGCTGTGGACATTCCGACGGACGCCGCATCCGGGGACCCCCGACCGGACACGCGCAAAGCTCGAGGAGGTAGCCGTCCCCCTGACAGAATTCAGGACGAGCTTCCCGTGACCTATACACATATTTGCAAATCATGAGCTGTGCGTAGAAATTTCCCGTGAAAAGAAGAGAGAAAAAAAGAGTTACAGGTATGAGAATTTCTTCCATCAGTTCAAACAAATATAGGACAGAGAAAGCCAACAAGTTCGACACCAACGAACAGGACGCCAAGCGGGGAAAGGGTATCATATCATCCATGCGAGGCGAGCCGAAATCTCCACAAGCGAAGATGCACAAAATTCCTATAAACAAAGAACCAGAGAGCATCATGTCCACTCGCCAAATGAACTCAACCCTCCCGGAGCAATCCTGGCTCCGAGCCAAAGTGGAATTAAAAAAAAAAAAAGAAGAAGAAAAGCACCCCGGAAACGAAAAGAAGAAACGAAAAAGGGTACTGGTAGAAGCGTCGTGTTTGGAAAAACAGGTGAATCATTTGGAGGGGGTCTCTGGGATATCAGAGCGAGAAGAGCTAGCTCCTGGCATGCTCTCCTCCGCTACTTCCTGAGGCGGCGGTAGACTCGTCTTGGTGGGAGATTTTGGACGAGGAGCAAATGGAATGCTGCCGGGGGTGTAGTGGAATAGATTGTCGCGCTTTTTCACGGGACTGGGCGTCGCTGCGGGCGTGTTGGCCGTGGAGGGTGTGTTCATGTTCGGTGGGAGCCATTGTAATGGCTCGCACGGAGTGGCAGCCACTGGTGCCGGACCCTCTGGCTGATAGGGTATGAAGACGTCAGCAGGGTCGCTGCTTGGCTGCACAGCTACCTGAGGCACGACGGGTGACATGATCGGCCCGGAGCTGTCCGGCTCGTTGGTCGTAATGCTTGGCAGTATCTGGTCCCGATCTTCCGTGCTTGCCCTGGTGGAAGACTGGTTGGCAGCCCCTGAGACATAGCCAGGATCAGAAGCCGGTAGGACGTCAGGGGTCGAGGGCTCGACGCTGCCACCGTAGGACGGCATCAGAGTGGGCAGTTCAATCGTGGGAGATACAATGGGCGTCGACCTCCCGGAACGAGTAGATCTCCCTTCAGACGGTGCGGGCGCAGAGCTGCCTTCCCCCCGAGCACGGGCTCGTTCCCTGGCTTCTTTCTGCGACTGCGTGATGAGATTAATCTTGATCTTCCTCATCCCACTAGTGATCTTGTCCATATCGTCACCAGTACTCTCGGCAGCTGAACCTGGGCCTTGCTGCTGCTCCTCCGTGACTGGTACCTTGATCCCGCCAGCAGCCGTGGAAACGGACTTCTTCTGACCCCGGGCGCTCTTGGCGGGCTCTTTGCGTGCTGGAGCCTTTGTTTTCCTCAGGGGCAAGTTACCAGCGCTCTGTGACCGGCCCGCCGCCGCCAATTCTGGTCTTACTGCGTTTTGAACAGTATTCGTCGGCTTGCCGCCAGTTTCGCTAGAGCTCTTCATGGAAGACACCTGCTCTGTCGGACTGATCACTGTGGATGCGCCGCTAAGCCGCCTACTGGTCCTCCTAGCGGACTGGGGAGTGGGAGCCACCGTTCGAGCACCGCGGGATGTTGCCTGGATAGTATATCAGCATATGCGTCATAAATAGTCGAGTAGGAGCCTACCTTGGCTGGGGATGCCGTCGTGGTGGCAACGGTCCTGCAGCGGTTGGTGGTCAAATCCTCCTCGTCGATGGGGAGCGTGGGTTTGGGCTTCCTGCCGCGCAAGGCCATCTTGGACGTTGTTCGCTCCGGAGTGGCCATTGGCGTGGCCATCGGGGTGGTCGTTCCCGCCAGCGATGACTGGCGAGCCTGGCGCGCTCGGGTGGCTTCTGCGTTGAGATCCTCAGGTTTGCAGCTGTCCGTCTGGCGATCAGCCGGGATCAACAGCTTAGACAGCTCGTGAGCGGCAATGGTCCAGTGGACTTCAGGTGGTGGCGGCGAAGGGGGTCGGGCCGGGATCTTGTTAGCGGCCGAGAGGCCCGAGAGGCTGCGTCGCATTTTGATAGGGTCAGTGACCTTTGCTGTGGACGCCTGAGTTGGCGATGAATAGGTCGACGGCGTAGACTGGCGTGGTTTCTTGGGAGCTTCGGCAGGCTTCGTAATGAGTGCCTCTAGCTTGTCCAACTCGGCGCTGGCCCACCATGATGGGTCATACGCGACAGTCGAAGACAAACTAAAGTCTTGATCCGAAGCGGGCTCCTCGCTGACGGCACCGATCTTGCTGCCCATCTCCGACCCAAGGCCGTTGATTCCGGACGACGAAGACGCGGGATCCTGGGCACCGACGAGACCACTCAGGTGGCTGCAGGTCCCGGAGAACAAGGCTCTGTCGCTGTAGCCACCCTCCAGCACACTGATAACCCGACCATCAACACCAAGACCCTCCTCAGAGGCGAGCTTGACAACATCATGAGAGAGTCGGGCATAGAACTCGGTCGGGACGTTAACCTGGTGGCGCTGCATACCTGCGCTCTCCCACTCGCTGGCGTCGAAACCGGCGGAGAAGAAGATGACGGCCTTGGGTGCCTGGCCCAAATCCTTCAGCCGCTGCGCCTGGTTTTTGAGATAGTTCCGTGTCTTGTCGAGCAGGACAGAATACTTGGATTCATACAACTGCCAAAACTCCTGCTCCGTCTTCCACGACTGGAGATGCACGTTCCACACGGTCTGGCCATGCGCGTTATCGATGCAGAGACTGGCATTCTTGACCTTCTCATCATCCCCACCCTCGCAGGGGTACGAGTTGATATCGTGCAAGCTGAAGTACCCGATCGAGGTCTTCTTCCATGGGGCCGCATTCTTTGTTGCCGACTGGGAGCGCGAATTGTGCTGCCACGCGATGGACTGCGATCCGTCGCCATGGTGTAGATCAAAATCTATGATCGCCGCATGAGTGACACCATACTGCAGAACGCCGTACATGAAACCAACATGAACGTTGTTGACCCAGCAGAAACCGGAGGGGTGCGAGGCAGAGCAGTGGTGACCAGGGGGTCTGACGCCAACAAAGGCTCTGCGAGGACCAGCGCCAAGAACCGTATCGATGCCATCGCAGACGGCACCCAAGGCGCCCTCGATGGCGTCAAGGGACTCGGAGCACAGGTACAGGTCGCCCTCATGAAGCTTCTCCGGCGCCGCCTCTTCCCCCCTGCTTCTCGGCCGTCGCTGTAGCTCCTTGGCGCCCATTGCAAGCCTCGACTCGGCCGAATCGCACATCATTTTAAGTTCATCCATCCACTTGGTCCCATGCACATTGGTGACCGCGGGAGAGAGCAGAGGTAGTCTTCGCGTTGTCTTGTGGATGCGAAACGGGATGTTGGGCAGCGCATGGACATCTCGTTTAGGGTGCGGAGGGACTGCCCCTTCGCTGTGTCTTTGGCCCAGGCGGACATATGCCATCGCGATTCCAAGAACACCGGCCTTGATTCGCTCAGGTCTTTCGACAATGGTGCTCAGAGCAGTTCGGGACGTTCGGGGGCGGGAGAAGCGGTGCCCATAGACGGCGTCGTTCAGAATCACCACAGCTTGTGTGGATGTGCTCGATAAGGCACCATGGTGGGCATCAAGTTCGGCCTGGAGGCACTGCTTGGCGACGCTGGCAGCTGTAACCGGCGGCTTCTCTTGCGCAGGCGAGGACGGTTCGCTGCGGAAGGACTTGGAGTTTGGGGTCATGATTTGTCCGGAGCTGGAGCGCCGCTGTGAAGACCCGACCCCATTGGCAGAGTGCAGAGAGTTCATCGAGGCCTTGCGGTGGAGGGAAGGAGAGCTCGCTCGGGAGCGAGGCCCACTGGAGGGGCTGCGTGAAGGCACGCGCGGGCGTGAGGACGACGTTCGGCGTGGAGGATTCAGGGGCGTCGACGGTTTCGCCAGGAGCGGCGACTTGGGCGCCTGTGAGACATTCTGGGATGGAGGCTTCTGGTCGGCGGATATCGAGAGCTGCTGAAGGGAGTCGGTTAAATCACCATCTGCACCGCCGATGGCCGTGAGAGTTCTTGGTGATGGGAGCCGTTCAGGCTGCGGTGCATCGTTCGACGATGCCATGGGAGCGGAGATGGGAGACTCATGAGGGTATTCGAGGAGGAGGATTATGTGTCTGTTGAGGGAGTAGGTACAGGTAGGCTTTGTGATGTTCCTCTGCCTCTTGGTACCTCCAAGTACTAGGCACCTGGTAGTACGGGATGGGCGACGGTGTCGAGGAGTCCAAGCAAGCCACTTGTTGTTGCCATGGGGTGCACCTTCGGTTTGGACTTTTTGCTACCAAAATGGCACTTGCCAAAACATCCCACCTCATCTTGCATGGGTCGCGTCGCAGATGGGCACGCGCGTCACAGAGTCACGTGACAGCGTGAAGACGCAATGGTTCTCTTGGGTCGGAGGTGGGAAAAAATGAATACGTCCAAGGCATTAATATTTGTCGGGTTTTTTTTTATTCTCCAATGTTCTAATCATTGTATATAGATGACACCAGGGAAATCTGGAGTTTAGCCCAATTCCTCCACAACGGCATTTGGACATTTTGAGCGAGTCCACAGTGCTTACGTACAGGTACGTACTCACCTCGTTGATCCAAGACGGGGAATTTGAAGCCACTGCAAGGACGTGCACGGTGCACCGGCAGGTCCACAGGAGCGATGCGCATGTGGGGGTGCCAATTTTCTTCCACCTTGTCCCGGCGCCAGCTTGCCGTACTCATCACCACCAACACCACACCGTCGACAGGTCATCCTGCTTCCCCCAATTACCACCAGACGAGCCGACTATATCTGTTACGGGTCTCGGGGAAGCCATATCCGCATCAGCCCGACAACGGCCCTGCCTAGGCGTTGAGCTGGCCGCGACACGACAATCGGGTCCGAGAGCTACGTCGCGTTTGCGCTGCGTTGAAGCGAACCCAACTGAGAGCGGACAGGGTTGGCGCAAGCTAGAACAGACAGACAGACATTCTACTATGTCATACAATCAATATGGCCGTGGTAAGTGGCTCATGCCGGCGCAGTGTCCCCTGTGCGAGCCTACGTGAAGCTGACAACTCTCCCTCCACAGGACAGCCTTACGGCCCGCCACCTGCCTATGGCGGGTATCCGGGGGCCGCTCCCCCTCCAGCGATGGGTGCTCCTCCAGGTCTAGGTAAGTCTCCTCACAATCTGGCTACGGGCCCATGGCGCCGGATTGCGAGACTGACATGCGAGACAGGACCTCCACCAGGCATGTCTTCTGCTCCGGGAATGGCCCCTCCTGGGATCCAGCAGCATAGCGCCACTCATGCTAATCGTCCAAGCGGCCTTCCTCCCAACTTCCAACCACCTCCGAATCTCCCCAACATAAACTTCAATGCTCCCGTCATAAGGCTAGGGACAGGATCTGGAAAGCCAGGGACACCGGCCCAGGACGCTGACCGTCCATCGCAACCGAGCCACGGACGGCCAGGGTTGGGAATGGAGAGAGGCGGTGACCACGGCAGGCAACCCAGGGATGCGCCCCAGATGCTAGTGCCACCATCGAACGAGGAGAAGGTGCGGACAATCTTTGTGCACAGGATCCCCGAGAGCCTGAACACCGGCGACGGAATCGAGAAGTTGCTGGGCGCTGTGGGGAAGCTGAGGCGCTGGGACGCGTGCACTAGTGTCATGGAAGAACACAAAGGCGCCAAATTTGGATTCGCGTTGTACGATGACCCCGAGTCCCTATCTACGGCCATAAAGCTACTTCACGAGCAGACCGTCGAGGTTCCACTCAAGCGGCAACCGGCAGCGACGAACCCGCCTCCTGACGACGACGACACGTTCGAGGGCATTGAGAAGGCAAAGCTCCAAGTGAGCGTCGATGAGAGCTCGCTCAAGTATATCGAGTCATACGAAGAGGAAAAAGGCGATGATGCTGGATCCGAACAGCGGCTGAGTGCTGCCAGGGCTGCGCTCAAGCAGGTCATCCGAGAACTCTTCTACCCACCGGTGGGCTCAGGGGCGGATGCCGATGGCGACGTTTCCATGAAGAACAGCGAGAACGGTGAGAATGTCGAGGTGGTGAACATTACCCTGGCACAGGAAGACGAATTGTCGGATATTCCGGCAGAAATGCGCGAGGTTGTGGCAGGAGAGATAGCAGCATTCCGGGAGCGGAGCAACCAGCGCGATCTGGAGCGGCTAAGGAAAGAGGAGGAAATGGAGGAAATGGAGCGTAGGCGGAACGGCGCACCGCGGTCGTCACGTCTGGCCACTCCACCCGGTGGTGCCGGTGCCAATAATATCCCGCTAGGTCCTCGCGGCGCACCTTCGGGACCAAAGAGCCAAAACGGGGTGAACCGTGTGCCCTTTGTCAATGGCGGGGTGTCAAACGCAGAGTATTCGATCAACCGCGAGGACGAGGACACGGATGCCGACGATGAGGAGCTCTACCGGAGACAGCAGGCCAAGCAGAAGGCCGAAGCCGACAAGTCCTACGCGGAGATGGAGCGGAAGTGGGCGAACCGTGAGCGCTCTAGGCAAGCGGCGCTGGAAAGGGAGCAGGAGCGTGAAAGGCAGGAGTCCGAGACGCTCGAGCGCAGAAAGCAGGAGCAGCTCGAACGGGACAAGGCGTGGGACGATGATCGCGAAGCCAGTCGCAAGTCACACCTCTACTATCGGGACCCCGTCAGCTGGGCGAGGAAACGAGACCTGGACCGCGTGGATGAGGAGGCGAGGGATGAGGCTGATCGTCGCGCTGAGCAGGAGGAGCATAGGAGAGAGCGGGCGAAGCTGGAACGTGCCCGGGGCATGGCCGACTCATTCCTGGATCGCCAGACAGAGGAGATGGAACGTCAGCAGCAACAGCCAGAATCCGTCTCGGCGCCCCAGCCGTTCAAACTGTCCCTGGGTGCGGCAGCCCAGAAAGCCCAAGCGTCTCGCGGCGGACAGAGACGGACCATTGCCGAAGTGGAGGGCCTTCTGGACGACGAGGAGGCCGACACGTCTACGAAGAGGCAGCTCATCCCGATCCAATTCGAGCCTACTTCTGCCACTGCGGGCATGACGGACGAGGAGATCACACAGGCGGTGCGGTCACTGGCGCAGGAGATCCCGTCGGACAAGCAGGGCCTCTGGAGCTGGGAGGTCAAGTGGGATTTCATGGACGAGAGCGTGATCCGGGACAAGCTACGGCCGTTTGTGGAGAAGAAGATTGTCGAGTACCTGGGTGTGCAGGAGGAGATGCTCGTAGAGACGGTGGAGGAGCATCTACGCAGCCATGGGACGGCTGCGGCCTTAGCAGAGGAGCTGGAAGGGGTAAGTTGACTCGTCTCGTAATCTTGGACTCTTGTGTGTGTTGGAGCATGGTTGCTGACTGGAAACTCTACAGGCGCTGGACGATGAAGCAGAGGATCTGGTCAAGAAGCTCTGGCGGATGGTCATCTTCTTTACCGAGTCGGAGAAGCGCGGACTGCCCGCTTAGGGCGACGGTCCAGAAATGTAGCATGGCGCCAGTATGTGAGTACCAAGTTGGCGGATGAGGTTCACCAGCAGGTCTACAGGACTACAACGGAGAGGCAAGGGCGGCTCGTGTGTACAAATATTAATAGGGAAAGGTATTTAAGCCAAACGACAAGCGGTGGTGGACGAGGGGTCGTCGACAGCAGACCCTGAGGGTTTGATTGAATTCTATGTATCATTTCGCAATGCAACAGGATACGGTGCGGCGTCTGGAGGACGTTAGGAATTAGAAAGCTGGGCTTCAAGTATCCTGAATACCAATACTAATCATGTCTAATGTTAGGGGCTGTTGCCGACTTATGTCTGGAGCGAGGTCCGCGACCAGAAGAAGCCGGAAATGCCGAGGTTCGCGGGCCCCGACCCCAGCTTCCCCCACCGGGATCCGTTCCCCGAAACAAAGGGGGACAAGTGGGAATCTGGGGTAAGCAAAGCAATTGGAGCTGCAATCACCCCCTCACTCACCCTCACACCATTTCCCATCTACCTACCTACCTTGAATATCATCATCATCATCATCGTCATCACCACTACCAACAGCACTCTCCTTCGCTCCGCTCATTCAGAGACTTCGGGCAAGCTCCCTCGTCCAATGCCCCGTCACTACCACACAAACGTGGGCCGTCACTTCTTCACACTCTCCCACACAACCTTCCCCCAATCCGTCACCATGTCGCAGACCTTCACCACGGCGCCGCCCGCCGTGACGGACACGATCATCTCCAGCCCGGCGCCGCACGTGCTCCTCGTGACGCTCAACCGGCCCAGGCAGCTCAACGCGCTGCGACGGGAGATGCACTACCAGCTCGACCGGCTGTGGACGTGGTTCGAGGCCGAGCCCAAGCTGCGGGTGGCCGTGCTCACGGGCCGCGGCAGGGGCTTCTGCGCGGGGGCGGACCTCAAGGAGTGGCACGACAAGAACCATGACAGCCCCGAGCGGAGGGAGGAGAGGGAGAAGGAGACGATGGAGAAGTGGAACGACAATGGCTTCGGCGGGCTGAGCAACCGGAGGGGCAAGAAGCCCATCCTCGCGGCCGTCAACGGTCTGTGCCTGGGCGGGGGCATGGAGATGGTGCTCAACGCGGACATGGCGATCGCGGCCGAGGGCGCAAAGTTCGGCCTGCCCGAGGTGACCCGTGGTGTCGTGGCCATAGCGGGGGCGCTGCCGCGGCTGACGCGCCTGGTCGGGAGGGCGCGGGCGTCGGAGATGACCCTGACGGGGCGCATGTACTCGGCGCAGACGATGCGGGAGTGGGGGATCGTGAACCAGGTTGTGGCCAGTGGCGACGACGTGGTGGAGGAGGCGCTGCGGTGGGCGGGCGAGGTTGCGGGTAACTCGCCGGATGCGGTGATTGTGAGCCGCGAGGGTCTGCTGAGCGGGTGGGATGCCGAGGAGCCGCGGACGGCGACGCGGAAGGTCGAGTATGGCATCTATGCCGATATGGATGGCGGGGAGAATATGAAGGAGGGGGTGTTGAGCTTCATGGAGAAGCGGGAGGCTGTTTGGAAAGACAGCAAGCTGTGATGGAACCTTTATGCAGGGGCCTATCTATATGCCCTGTCTACGAAGGGTTTATCTGGTCCCG